>ML782396.1:669871-683641 GCA_009831015.1 Picea engelmannii | reverse complement strand
ACTGCTGGCTCTGATACCAGATGTAGCACCCAGAATTGAAAAGACACTAAATATCTACTAATTTACTTAATTTCTGTACCAATTTACTTAATTTCAGTAAGCTCTTAAGAAGTAAAATTTTTCATAATTTGCAAAGCTATGTGAATACTTGCGTAAATAAAATTTGGCAAAAAAATTATTAAATTTAAGTAAACACTTCACAATTTTGAGTTTAAATACCTGTCACTGATGCTACTATCTGCAGCAGCTTGAATCTTCGCTTGAACCTTCGCTTGAACACCCCAAAACCAGCCACCCTACTGACCAGTACGCCTGGCCCTAGGACATCTACGGACGTCCTAGCCCTCTGAGCCCAAAACCCCTCAGCCTCGGTGTGCACTGTAAATCCCACTGTTCTCACTCTGTCTCAAAGCTCCCAAAATCTCCTCTCGTAAACTGCATGAATCAATCCTCCCCCAAAAATGAATCCTCCTCCTTCCCTTAGGCCTCCTTCACCGCCCCGAACCTACACTCCCCACCAAACCTTATCCATACATTTATTTCTATTAAATGGGCTTATCCTTTACTTAATGCTTATTTTACGTATGGGTTACGTTATCCCTTATGGGATACGTAACCCATTTAACCTCATATTTTATTTTCCCCATTTTAATACATAATTAATCAATTACTCTAATTAATAATCAATTAATCACTAACCATTAATTTAATAATTAATTAACAACATATAATTAATTAAGGTTATATAATAATTAACTATAATTAGCTAATGTTTAGGATTATATATGAAATTATTCATATTAATAAGAAAAAGGTCATTACAACCTGCGAAGCAGATGAAGTCTCACCTGAGGTAGAGGCAGGGGTGGTTGCAAGACTTAGTTGTCTACAACCTTAGCTGGGACATAGATATGTGATTATAAAACTTAATACAACTCTTAGTACCATTAGTCCCTCGATATGCAATCACTATTCACTTCACTGATAAAATAGAGCTTCGCAACATTCACACTAATCTACAATATTCAAGAACTTAGCATATAAATGGATCAGAATGAGCATATCAAGAACTAAGCATGACTATCTTGATCAGATCTAATATTCTCACATATCATAAGCACAAAGCAGAAGTAGATATATCTAAATATATCAAAGCACTTAGCAAATAACATGTGAACACATCAAGATAAAGCACAAAGCACAAAACACAGTGTTTATGTGGTTCACCCCCACCCTGGGGCTACGTTCACCAACTCTTCTTCTTTATTGTCTTCAGTCAATCGGTTACAAGCACAAATCCTTCAAAACCCTTACTCCCCATAGGATAGAAGATTTGTGCATATCGCTAGATCCCTCTTCCTTGCGTTACAACACTAAGCCCTCCACAATATACTACAAGGACCTGCATTTAGCTCTGCAAGTCTCTTACATTCATGCACAAAGCCCTTACAATTCGTACTAGAACTTAGTCTTTAGCAGTTAGCATGTCATCATATCACATAGATGCACTATTCTCCTCCTTCCTACATTGCCTATCCTTCTATTTATACATATAAAATAGGCCTAAACATGGGTAAACCCATGGGCCGACATCCCATTCCCGTTACATATTCCCAAAAACCCAAAAAGGATCCAAAGTGGGATGAGATCTCATGATATCCGCTTCATCTTGCGCTTCTCCTTCGATAGGCTGTTGAAGTCCCAAAATAGGTCAACATGACCAAGAAATCCCAAAACTTGGTCAAGGGCCAACAACTGGAAACCAAATCATGCACACATAAACACCAATATTTTTCGATAGATACCCCTGGAAAAACCCCAGAGGGAAAACTATTACTGAGAATGATTTTATATGATAAAATCAAGGATCTCGTAAAAGGGATAATGGCCCACTAAGAGAAAGACAATTGCAGACAAACCTGACAAAGTATGATCTTTTGTATGACCTAGATCTGCATGATTTTCTAGTTGTATGTGCCTTTCCTTTTTTAAACCAACGTATACACACATGTATCCATTGTGATCCATGTGCATGTACAAAAACACTATATGGTAAACTCTGCATGAATCAACATTTTTCTGTGGCTTTGCTCTGCTAAAACCCACTTCTGACTGCCTCTGTTCTCACTTCACCTTAACCTAATATCTATATGAAATTCCTTCTCCACCTATCCAATATCTCCTTGAATCATAGTCCTTCGTGATCCAACCCTCTCTATGTTGACTCTCTCAACAAAAGTGTCTTCTCCTTTACCCTATCTTTGATTTTATAATCTTGAGTTATAACCTAACCATAATATCCAAAGTGATTGATGGTTGAGATTAGTTCTCATTACACTTGAGATCAAAGGCTCATATTAAATGCTAACTTTTATCATTTCCTTAAATAACTTAATTAATTAATAAAAGAAATTTACTCTGATAATTCCATTAATTAAAGTAAATTCAAGGACAAAATGCTTTGGAAAATTTCCACATGTCTAGACACATAGACCTGTGCATAAATAGCTATTTGATGCTATCATGCATCAACACTCCCTCTTAGCAAGGATGGTACTATGCACCACTCCAAGTTTGTCTATGAAGTACACAAACTTCCCTTTAACTAAAGGTTTGGTCAAAATATCTACAACCTGGTAATATGTGGAAATATACTGAAGATTTATTTCTTCCTTCTAGATTCTATCTCGAATGAAGTGGTATCTGATATCAAGATGCTTGGAATTTTCATGGAATATTGAATTTTCTAGAGTTTTATAATTTTTTTTTTTATCGCAATATATCACTGTAGGCTCCAACTCCTGATCAAATAAACTTGTAAGAAATTTGTGAAGACAAATGTCTTCACAACTGATCCCAAGTTGAACACCTATTAGTGCAAGGTTGAGACTAGGGTTCTCTAGGGTTTCCAACAAAAGGCACTGTTGTAGTCTAGACACATCAACATATTCATCCTTTGACAAGGGAAGGAAGTCTCACTCGAGGCATATCTGAGACTTGGTTGATGAAGTGAGTTAGAGAGTATGCAACATCAAATTTATTTTAACATTACTTAGAGATATGCAAGGAATCCCAACGACATTCATGGACAACAACCTAATACTTGACAATTCAAGAAAGAAGCAATTGAGTGACAAAATTATAGATTCATATGCATCACATCATATCACAATAGCAAGAAATTTTAGGGCCCAAAAACATATTTATATTAGCAGTTCCAACATCCCAAAACCATTGTACAACATAGGTTTCCAATTCAAACTCTTGCGCAATGAAACATGACTCTACATAACCCATTACAGAGTCAAAAGCATGTTGTGAAAGCACCCAGACTATTAGCAGAGATCATTACAATAACTACGGGAACAAAATATCTACTTGAAGATAATATTGACCTTCATAACCTTGAACAACCACAATTGAGACCAAAGGCCAACTACAATCATAACCCATCCCTTTCCGATTACATAGCTACATATTTATAGTTTTTCCTTGGGTGTTTTTTGGATTCTTGATTCTGCTATATTTCCAACTTTTTTCTTGCATGCAATCGATTCTCTTGGAATTTTTCACTGATCATCCAGCTGGCACATGATGATTTTGTAATTTTTCACTGTTGTTACACTTTCAATTAGCTTTCCACTCATCTAACTATATTCTTCCATTTGGAGTCTTTCCCTGGCATGTTGTGCTTTTCCAAAAATGGAGGGCCCAACAGGACCCGAACACAACCATTGACTCTCCATGATTCAACCCTCTACTTACTTACTAGGGATTCCCTCAATTGGACAACCCAATTAAGGGATGAACTCTACTTATGTTTGGAAGAAGCTGTCATACTGCTCCACCCTATATTTCCACTTCCATACCAAAATGGAAGCGCCCACAACAAATGCCTCTGCAGCTGTAACATTAGGCTTTGTAGGATTTCTTTGTATCTTGAGTGGCTTCGTACATGCCATCGAGTCACCCATCAGTGTCTTCGATCTTCACAAACTTTTCCTTTTTCTCTATGGGGTTAGTGATCTCCTGAGCCTCCTTGGTCATCTGCTAGATTTGGATTTGAAGGTTGTATATGGGCTTGTTCCTCTTTTAAAAAACATCAACCCAATCATTGACCATTTCAAACATTTGACTGCACTTGTTGGCCCTTGACCAAGTTTTGAGGAAACATTGGTCGTGTTTGACCACTTTTTGGACTTTGATAGCCTGTTTGAAGATGGAGCACCCAAGCGGAGCGAAGATCATGGGATATCACTTCTTTTTTAGGCTTGTGGACCCATCAAAGGGTTTTTAGGGTTTATGTAACGGGTATGGGATGTCAAGCCATGGGTTTAACCATGTTTTAGGCATTTGTGTAAATGTATAAATAAGTAGTTAGAGATGTAAGAAGTACTATAATTGACTTAGTGCATAACTACTAGTGGCTAAGAGCATAGTAGGTTAATATTGGCTCAGTGCAAGAAGTTGTAAGTGCTTTGTGAAGACTGACTGTGTAAGGATTTTTTCTATCAAGGAGTTGGATCTGTACCTTGACCTGATTTTGAGGAAGGTGGATCTAGTGCAATTTGCATAGATCACTTGTCATCACTTGTCCATTGCGAATTTGGGCTCTGTGGCTTTGTGCACATGAGCAAAAGAATGTAAGGAGCCTGAAGACTAATAAATAAGAAGAAGAAGTTGGTGGATGTAGCCCCACACTGGGGTGAACCACATATTTCATGTGTTGATGCACTTTGTGAAATCTTGTGATGTTGTTTATGTTGTTTATCTCTTAGTGTATTGATATTTATATATGTTGGATGTATGTATGGATGTTTAGTGCTATATTGATGGTAAATGA
Organism: Picea engelmannii; assembly: GCA_009831015.1. Lineage (NCBI taxonomy): Eukaryota > Viridiplantae > Streptophyta > Pinopsida > Pinales > Pinaceae > Picea > Picea engelmannii. The sequence continues at coordinate 678,798 of ML782396.1, read as the reverse complement.
ATTCTAGATATGATCTAATTCTATGTGCTAAGTGATGGGAAGTACTTGATCTTTATTTTTACTACGTTGATATGTATTAAGGGTTTGATCTGCAATGTGAATGATATTCAAGAACTAATGCATATTTTTGTTTAAGTGTTCTATTAAGTGTTGTAATCACATATTTGTGTCCCATATTGGTTGTAGACACCTGAGTCCTACAACCCCCCTGCCTCTGCCTCAGGTGAGACTTCATCTGCTTCCCAGGTGTTTCCGAAAGGGTCGGTAGTTAGGGTTTTATTGGTGCGATGTTGAAGCTTTGAACCCTGGGTCTGCCCCTGTGCCAACAAATAGTTCTGTTGCCGGGACTTGAAACTGTGATTTCTGGGAACTGAAGAAGATAAATATCTATGCATAGATATATTGTTGTAGTGCGCAGTATTCTACTTGACTTGTGAATCTCAATGCTAATAAAGGAACCAGATCTGAAGAAAAGAGGTAATATCTTAAAGATTTATTCTCTGGTAAAGGTAATATAAGTGGAAATTTTTGCTTCGAAAGTATGAATCTAGGTATGTTTAATAGATCTTGTCTTAGTCTGAAAACTAGAAAATAGTTAGAAGAAAGAGTTGATCTAAATAAATTTGATAGAAATAGAGAAAGATATGTTATTCCCATGAATAGAAATAATTTTTGGACTAATAAGTGGATGCAGGAACCTAGAAAGAACTTTTGTAGATTACAGGTACAACAATATGATCCTAGTGTGAAGTACAAGAAAGACTGGGGATCATTTAAAAGAAAGAGAGGATTGACACTCTGTTATAATTGCAGAAGACTAATACATCTTGCTAAAGAATGCCTTGGTATAGGCCCTCTTTGTCTTTGTTGTAAAGATATTGGTCATGAGGTTGAGTGTTTCCCAAGACTGATTTCTAAAGTTGAAAAGATGAACATGAGACAAGAAGACTATAAAGAAGGTCAATAAACTAAGGATATGTTAAAAAATCATACAGAAAAAGAGTCAGAGACTATTTTAATACAATTAAAAGAAGAAATGGATGATCATAGAGACATTAGTTTACCAGAGATCCTGAAAGAAAAACAACACATAGTTACAAGAATAGAAGACTTCGACATAGACTGTGTATTGGATGAAGAAACACATGTGAATATTATGCCAGAAAGCACTTGGGAAATTTTGGAAAAGCCTTCTATGATACCTTCATTGGGAAGGATAGGCTTGTTTAAAGGAAATATGATAACCCTATGTGGAAAATTTACTAATATACCTATGATTTCTCACGAAATGTCAACAGAAGAGGATTTTGAAGTTATTAGGTTTGTTGAGAACAACGCCCCCTTTCCACTTTTATTAGGAAATACTTGGATTGAGAAGGATTAGATTAGAAGGAAATAAGAGGAGGAAACCACAGAAAAGAAAAATCAAGAACTAAGGTATTTCATATCTCAAAGAATAGATCAATTGATAAAAGAACGAGAAGTTGAGTCGAAGAAGAAGAACGAAAGAGAAGTAGTTGTCAAATTTGAAAGAGCGTAGGAAGACTTAAAGAACCCATCCATGCAAGAAGAAAGTATGTCCACCCAGGACCTAGTAAACAAAGAGGTATTACCTTTGAAACCTTTGAAAGAACATCATCAACACGAAGTCACTACGCTAAGAAGCGATAAGAATAAGAATGGAAAGAGGAATCCAAAGACTTAGATCACAGGAAAGAAGGCAATAAATCTCAGTAAGAATAAAGCAAAGTTAGAAAAACTACAGGGAGTTCCAGAGAAGACTTCGCAAGAGGCAGGCTTGAAGAACTTGAACCTCGTTGGAATAGCAGAACCACGTAGAATGATACTTCACCACGATGAAGCTATGTGACCATTGGAGGCACCCCAACCATTAGACTAATGCTCCATAACAAATGAAAATGTAGTTATTGCTAGAAATATCGCCATTGGACTGTTGATATTGTGCCATAACATATGGATTTGTATTGATTAAGGCATTCCTACCCGTTGGAGGAACCTGTTATGATGTTTCTTATTTAACATGTCGAATGCTGCGTCAAGACCACTTTTTTCAAACCGTGATATTCGAGCTTATAGAGAATCCATTGTATCGCGTTGTGCTTTCTAGACCTCACCATCTGCTTGATTACCTCATTTTTTTGTTCGCATACCTGAGTTATTTGATTATGAGTGTGCATGTCAGGTGAACGTAGCACAGTAGAGAAGTCTATGGAGGAAATACTTGTAGACCTCATGACTGAGAGAGTCATGTTTGTGGGAATACAAGCATCATCGACTAGTGGACTACAAGCATTCCCATCGACTAGGCGACGTTCTGTCCGACTGCTGAGAATCAAAGCAAGCACCGTGACAATCTGGCTAATGCAAAGCAGATCCCATCGATCTTTCTAGACCACATACCACCTTTGGCTGGCACAGTTAACCATGACAACATCCCACAAGATTTCAAATACACGTTGATCACTACGTACCTCCTGAAGGGGATATGTACAATTGGACCACAGTTAGGACATATTATAGCTCTAAAGAACAACGACTTCAACCTCAGATACCATAATAACTATGCGATTCTCATGCCACATCAATATTTGATGAAGACAACTGGGAAGAAGCAACACATAGTCTCCCAGCCATGGATAAAGGATCTTGCACAATCGACAATCCTGAACGTGATGAATATCCCTCCCTTTGGACGACATCAAGAGGTTAATGCCTACGTTAAACGCCTCCTATCGTGCTATCATGGAGGTTATATATGGCTTGATAGGCGTGTCACTGTGGATCTGGCGCTGATCCACTTCATCACAGGACTGAGCATGCAGGGACCAGACCCTCAACAATTCTACCTAGGGAAGGATGGAGATCGCTCCCTAGAACAACGCATAAAGGAATACTATGGTGATGTAGAGAAGGAAAAGAGAGGCTACAAGGTAGACTCCATCCAGGATGGCACAGTGCACCTATGTTTTCATATTATAGCTGGAAATCTCGTTAGAAAAAACCATCCGACGCAGGTCACTGGATTTGTAGTAGACCTCGCAGGGAAGTGTGTCGAAGGAATGCAAATGAATTGGGCGAGCTACCTCCTCAAAGAGTTGGAGAAGCACTGTCATGAAGTGCAATATCAAGGATATGAGTTTCATTTTAGTTGGCTACTGGTACTGATCTCCTTTGTCTCTTGGCAGATGCTAGAAGAAGCGACATTCCCCGAAGTTGAGCTATCAGAGCCATTGGCTGCAAGGTTCTCCACCTTGTGGTACATGAATGATATGGTGAAGCAGTGGCAATAGAACGTGGTGTTCCATGCTTACCACATACAACTGAAGCACACCATTGAGGCATTTCCACAAATAACCCATAATACTTTGCATCAGTACAAGTTGCTAGCGAAGTTCTACGTAGATCGACACTTTATCTACATCACCGCGCGCAGAGATGAAAGCAAGGAGGAGCTGCAGTCCTACTATAAGTTGACCGATGAATACATGGAAGAGATCACTAAGGAATGGCCAAAAAAGTTCCTTGTACCGATAAAATATGCAAAACTCTCTGACCTCGACATCATCAGAAGTCCATTGGTCACCTGGGTCAAACATGATGGACAAAAGAAAAAGAGGAGAAAAGAGGACATCCAGAACATATAAAGTGATGAGGAGGAAAACGCATCGGAGGAAAGTGGGCCTGAATCTCCCACAAGAGGAGGAGGAGACAAATTTAACCAAGAGGAAGGAGGGGAAGAATGAGAAAAGAAAGAAAAAGGTGAAGTGACACCGACGAAGGACCCCCCTACTAAGGCCGAGACATTGAAGAAAAGGAAGGTTTCTCCTCAGAAACCCTCAACAAGAAAGAAGACCCGAGCCAATAAGCCTTAGTCGAAGAATGTGCTCACAGTGGACGATGTTGTTCTCATCATTGCAACCATAGAGGATGCTTCAGAGGATATCCTACAGAGACATGAAGCAAAGAAAGAAACATTGTATGACATAATAGAGAAGGATATCAAGGACATACAACAAGCTATCCATTCGATCTGTGTAGTACCTATTGCGCATTCTTCAACGGAAATTGGAGAATTGGGGGATGAACCCACCCAATTACAAATATTAGTAGATGCAATAGAGGCTCGACTTCATCGATTCCAAGATGAAAAGGAGCAGGCCATAAAGGCCTTGAAGCAAGAAAAGGAGGAGGTCCTAGAGCAACTTTGATTTTCACAGAAGGAGAAAAGTGAAATTTAGGCAAAGTTCGAGCAAAACAATGTGAAGCTATAGGGAGAAAAAGACCAACTGCTAGCAGAGAAAATTGCGATCAAAGAGGTAGTGACTAAATCAATTCGCTCTATGCCAAGCTTGGTGTAGGAGGAAGAAGATTTAGCCGAGATACAAGTGGGGAAGCTCACTGAGGGCATTCAACAACTTCAAGAAAGGGTAATGTAGCTAGATATCCAAGCAATGTCAAACACTCCGCAAGAAGTATGCGACCAAAAGGAGGAAGCTGCCAGGAACGCAGTAGAAAGAATCAGAACACTCACCTCAGAGTGTAAGCAACTGAGTGATTGAAGTGCATAGACCTATGAGCACCTTGTAGAAGATCCAAATCTGAAGAAACTGGAAGAACAACTCCAAGAGGCAAAACAATAGGCATCCACCATGCAAGCGCAGATGGAGATGCTTACTGCAGTTGAGAAAATGCAGAGATCACAAGAACAACACACAGTCCAACAACAGGTTACTGCCATCCAGAGAAAAGTCATGGGGGTGACACATAGACTCCATCCAGTGCAGGACGAATCCTGCATGATTTTTGAAGATATTGAAGGCCAAGGATCGCATCTAGACCAAGTAGTTGTGATAATGGAACAACACCTGGAAGGGCCTATTATAGAGAAAGTGATTTAGGAGTTCATCGAGTAGGAGGCTCTAGCGAATCAACAAGTCAAGGTATATTGAGCTAATATTGAGGCCTTTGAAGTAGTGTTTCCCGGATCTAAGTGACTCGGGACGAGTCACAAGTGAGTGTTGGGGTCCTGTTGGCCCTTGACCAAGTTTTGAGGGAACATTGGTCATGTTTGACCAATTTTTGGACTTTGATAGGCTGGTCGAAGGTGGAGCACCCAGGCGGAGTGGAGATTGTGGTATGTTGCTTATTTTGCGGGCTTGTGGACCCACCAAATGGTTTTTAGGGTTTATGTAATGGGTATGGGATGTCGACCCATGGGTTTATCCATGTTTTAGGCCTTTGTGTAAATGTATAAATAAGTAGCTAGTGATTTAATAAGTACTAGAATTGGCTTAGTTCATAACTAATAGTGGCTAATATCATAGTAGGTTAATATTGGCTTAGTGCAAGAAGTTGTAAGTGCTTTGTGTAGACATACTATGTAAGGATTTGTGCTATCAAGGAGTTGGCTTTGTGCCTTGACCTAATTTTGAGGAAGGTGGATCTAGTGCGCTATGCCTAGATCACCTGTCCACTACGAAGTTGGGCTCTATGGATTTGTGCACAGGAGAAGAAGAATGTAAGGAGCCTGAAGACTAATAAATAAGAAGAATAAGTTGGTGTATGTATCCCCACACTAGGGTGAACCACATATATCCTTCGTTGATGCACTTTGTGCAATGTTGTGATGTTGTTTATGCTATTTATCTCTTAGTGTATTGATATTTATATATGTTGGATGGATGTATGGATGCTTAGTGATATATTGATGGTAAATGAATGTTAGATCTGATCTAATTCTACGTGTTAAGTGATGGAAAGTGCTTGACATTTATTGTTACTGTGTTGATCTATATTAAGGGTTTGATCTGCGATGTGAATGAGATTCAAGAACTAATGCATATTGTTTTTTAAGTGTTCTATTAAGTATTGTAATCACATATCTATGTCCGAGCTTGGTTGTAGACACCTAATTTCTGCAACCCCCCTTTCCTCTACCTCAGGTGAGACTTCATATACTTCATAGGTGTTTCTGAAAGGCCCAATAGTTAGGGTTTTGTTGGTGCACTGTTGAAGAATTGAATCCTAGGTCTGCCTCTGTGCCAACAACACTCACTAGCCCAGACATGAAGGGAAGAGAAAATTGTGTCTCTCTCGACAATGACCTTAGTGATATTTTCAAGCATGGCCTTAGGCTACTCCTACTGCTTAAGCTGAATGGATTCATGTTGCTACTAGAGTCTATCTATTCTCCCCACTAAATGCGACTAGGCCTCTGCCATAAACTCAACCTAGTGCATTGGCGTAACTAGGGTAATGTCCTCAGGTAACTCAAGAAAAACCTACCTAAATATATGCCATACTTTGATAAAATTTTCAGAAATGGTGGAAACAATAGACTCATCCTATATGCGCAATCCAAGCTCATGCTCCCTGGTGGATGATGCTGCAACGATGTCCTATTGCAAATTTTGCATTTTTTGTGTGATTTCTTCGTTGGTTTTCTTAACTGAAGTAATTCTTTGCTCAAGTTGATCAGTGGAGGATCTCTCCACTAGTGAGGGACGAATCCATGGGAAGCCTTGAATCTAGTGGTTGGCCACTAGTGACATACCACATAGACATATTGGGGGTTCCAACACCACTAGGACTAGGTGAAGTAGTGAGCAATATGGATCCTATGGTCATAGAAAAGGGGCCACTAGACCCTGTCTCATGGGTGTCAAAGTGAATATGGATAGGGTAAAATGGAGTGGTGGAAGGAGCGATTGTGACCAAACTAGGTGGTTGATGAATGGAATCATCAAAGATGTGAGTGGACTGGGTGGTGAATGGGGGATCATCCAGAATGGTGATGATGGGGACAAAGGAGGGGATGGGGATGGTAGTACGAGTTGAAGGGGGAATGGAAGAACTAGGAACAACCTTAATGATGATGGTGTCAGTGGAGGAAGGGGACGAAGAACCGATGTGTGGTTTATTAACATGAAAATAAGAAACAATAGCTTCATGTAACTGCTTAATAGATATGGTGGTTTCATCGAGGATTGATGGGAATGGAAACACAATTTTTCTAGGTAATTTATCCTCTTCTCATTCACCCATTTCTTCTTCAGAACCAAAGGGCATCTGCTCTGTCTTTGACGAATTTGTGTTGGGGCCTATTACAACCCTAATTTGCACCATACATGATTACCTAGCATCATGCCATCTCAGATCCCTTCTTTGCCAAAGCACTGTTGAACAACTCTTTAAAAAAACCTCTTTTATAAGGGCCCACATGCCCAACTCCATTACTGCATGCGTGTACACACTAGCTGACCTAAAACAACCCGCGTGTACCTACAAAATCACGAAAAAAGGAAAGTTGCCGACAAAACACACAACTTTGGGTGAGTTAACTGAATCTTCCGGCCATGCATGGCCAAGAGTTCATCCAAATACCTAGCTTCTTCTAGCTTAGAAAAGAAGGGTTAGGGGTCCTATTTGGAGAGAGGAGAATAAGAGTAAAGAAACTCTACCCAATTGCACATTCCCATTGTCCCAACCCTTTAGCCATCCTTGTGCAAAGAAAGATACAAAGCAAAGAATTTGGAGGACATTTGAAGAGGAGCACAGGATCAGGTTTGCGGAGCAGTGGCCGGTCTCGACATTGTAAGTTGATTCATTAAAGTTAATAATAAAGAAATTCTTTTCCTGTCCCACTATATGAGTTATTCATAGTTTAGTGAATATATGTTTGAATCTCTAACCCATTAATCTATAGAACAAATGCATGTAGATTTTGTTTCTTGTTTTGTACGCAGTTTAGTCTTGGGAGGATAGTTGCTAGCAAGCGATCAAGCATGAAGAAGGATCGACATCAAACATCCAGAACAAGGTATGTTTATTTAACCATGTATTTGCTTAAAAGAAATGGGGATTAGGTCTGGGATGATGGTAGAAAGTAGGATTCTTTTGGTCTTATCTACATGCATAATATAACCCTAAATGCTAGTCCGTAGGGGGATTTCCCACCACAACAGGACCTATGCCATTTGTTTGTGTAGGAGCTAGCCAGTGTGAAATGGAATGCATAGTGTATGAGACACTGGATCACTTGTTTTCACATGTGACTCACGACCATGTAGTGAATTCTTTATCTAGAATGTCCTCATCTAGATAAAACGACAAGGGGTTGATGTGAATTAGTGTTGGAGCAGCACCCAGAGGCCACACAAATGTGTTGTACTGATTCATGTCGAACCCGATGTTGTGACTATTTCGGTTGAGAAATGACTACATAATACTCATTCACTATGTAGCTATGATGAGGTCATTATGCTATTGCAAAAATGTATCTTTATGTTCTGTTTCATGAATTCTAGCAGTGCGGGCATGCTAGGGGTCAAAGATCTTAGCAATTCGGGTGTCTGGGGTAGATGACAGTGCATGGACCTATGGTGATTTTCATTTCCACGTCAAAAAAGAAACCAACAAATATCCATATATGAAGTACATGGCCCTCTCGTGCATGTCATCACATTCTTGCAACATTGTTTTGTGAGAATATCCTTACCCTAGTTGAGTGGTGCATCCTTGCATAGCTCCACCACTAAGATAATGTCAAGTGTGCAGTCACCCTGGGAGTAATTCTTCATGACCTTTCCTACAATTAAATAATATCCACAAATCACCTCCTCATCATTGATTAGGTCAGTAATTTATCCACAACCCCCTCTCCTGGTCCCATATTTTCATAGAGACTGATTTCTCCCTTCTTGCAACCGTGCTTCCCTGAACCTGGAAGCCTTGTGTCAAGTCATGCCCCTCCATAGATAAACCTGTTGGAAATATGGATACAACAGAGATGACGCAGATGATCAAGGCGCAGATGATCAAGGTTGTCATTGATGGCAATCGATTGTTTATGAAGAACAGATGCTGAAACATGCTGCAACACAAATGCAAACACAGACGCTGAAAAA
>ML782396.1:622292-669771 GCA_009831015.1 Picea engelmannii | reverse complement strand
ATGTTTATAACACTGGTTTTCACAGTAAAGACTTGCTGCCATTAAGATTAATGATTCGAAGATAAAATTGAGAGAAATTGTTAATAATTTACAATAACTGATTCACCCCCCCCCTCTCAGTTATTTCATACCTGTAACAAAACCAATTAGGTTATAAATTTCATCCACATGTATGGTGTAGGCATTATCAAACCATAAATTACCATTGGGAACTTGAAAAATAAGGAACCTTGTGCACCAAACAACTTCTCCCGTAATGCCAAACACAGGAAAGTCACATAAGTTAATCAAAGTATTATCCTAGAGAGGTAGGAAGGAAGGTATTGTCCCAAAAGTTAAGCAAAGTATTTTCCTCTGTATGGATATCAATCTGGGGGGTACTGCAAAGCATATACAAGGTCGATGTCGAGTAGCTGAGTTTGCTCTAATTTCCCATGAAGTTTGTCCTTAACTTCGACCTAAGGATTAGTTGATTCCATTGGAACAATATCATTTGGAAGGACTTCCCTGAATGTAGTGCAAACAATATTGGTAGACCAACATTGGTAAAAAAAGGAGACTAGTGGAGACAAACATGGATGCAGGTTCACAAAGTGATCGAGGGGATCTAGTGTGAAGAATTAAAATAACAAATAGAAAGAAATTAATTTGAGAGGGAGATGAATGCAAAGTTATATATATTAGTGAGGAAGGTGACGTAGGACTCACATGACCATGTCATAATGACAAAAACCATCTATCTTAATGCATCATTAACAATGGACATGGTCCTTAATCATGGAAATATCTATTTGGGGGTTTGGGTAATAAAGTGCATAGTGAGAAACACGGTAGTGGGAAAACCGGTTAAACAAAAAATTAATTAATGCACCAACAATTAGCCAGAAAGGTAATGAAATTTGGTGGAATTAAATTACATAGAATGATAATGACGGGATGACGACCAAAAAGTTATCAATGTCATTTAATGAATAATGTGACAATGACATGGAACGAATTTCAAACTTGGAAGTTACTAAATACCAAAACATTTGACTTGGACCTCCCTGACCACAAAGGTGATATCTGGGCTGGACAAACTGATAATAACAACTAGACTCTTGGACAAGTGATAGTTGGACACGTCCCCATTTTATTGATGGAAAAGGGAAACAACAAAACAATTGAAAATACTACCTACGGTATTCACTCTCGGTGATAAGAGTTCTATGAAACTTCTCTTATTGAGAAGAAATGTAAGGATTCAGGCATGCATCATTCACCCATATTGGATGAAGAATACGATTTATCAAATTTTTGCAACTATGAAGGGTCCAATCCAATGCATTTGTAGTTTCCATAGATTCTTTTGATACTTACTGTCATACAATAGAACTTGATCACTTTGTCCAAAAAACTTAGTCTAAATATGCCTGTCAATCCAAGCCTTCTACCAAGCCTTTTCCACAGTCTGATGAAAATATGACATAAATCAAGCTTCGTCCAATTCCAACAACTATGTGACCTCATTTGCAACTGATTCATCATATGCCATATGAGTTACATGTGCAATATATAAGCTCGAGGTGATAAATTCGGCTGGAACGACTGCTTCTCTACCATAACCTAGTTGGAATGGAGTATACTTATGAAACTTCTTTGTTGTATTCCTATAAGTATAGAACACTATTGGAACCCTTTCATCCTAGCCGTCCATATTTTTGTAACATACCTTGGTTAAACCTTGCTCCAAGATATTTTAAAGGCTTAAACTATACCATTGATGAGACTGTCTACTTTTATGATGTTGAATTAGGAACTTACATGTGAGAGTGGATTTTATCTCATTGATGAAATGTGCACCCTAATCATTGGTCAAACTTCGAGGGAACACAAACCGAGTGATGATGTGCTAAAAAATAAACCTGGTTGTTGTTTATGTGTGGCAATCTAAGACTGGTTTTGTTTTAGCCCAGTGAGTGAGATAGTCAGTAGCAGTGATGATAAACCTTGTCTTTGAGTGCTTGTCTGGTGGATTGATCATTCCTATGAATTCAATTGACCATTTTTGAAATGCTCGAAGAACCTGAATAGGATGTAACGGAAACTCATCCCAACGTGATAGTTTACCAACCCTATGAAAAACATCATAGGCCCTAACATAATATTTGGCATCTTTGAAGATAGTCGACCACCATAATCCTTCTTGTACTAACTTTTAGGCAGTTTTTTTCCCCTCGACATGGCCTCCTGCAACTCCATAGTGGCATTCCCACAATATTTTTGGCCGCTCATGATCAAGTACACATTATTGAAGGATTTTTTTCAATTATAGCTTATACAAATGATGTGACATCAACTGATAGTCTAAGGTGAAGATCACTAGATGCCTCTTTTGAGTTGTGGAATACCCATAAAGCATAGTACCAATAGTGAGGAACAATGAAATATCTAAAACATAATCAAGGATAGCCTCAATATTAAAAATATCTGCATTTGGGATTTGGTCATCTATATCTCTACCACTCTCTTCTGATTCTTATCGAGATAGATGATCAAGGCCAAAATTTAATTTTCCTAGCTTGACAACGACTTCAAACAAAAAATATTGAAACAACAACAACCATCTACAAATTATTCCTTATAACATAGGGTTATTAACCATATATTTCATAATAGAATGATATGTAAATAATTTAAAATGGCCTCCTAACAAATAACGTCTAAAATTTTGCAAAGCATAAACCGTTTCCAAACCTTCCCTTTCAGTGGTAGTGTAGCTTCTCTCAGCCTTAGAAAGCTACTTGCTAGCAAAGTATATGGGATGATCCAAGTTTCTGTAACTAGGTTGTGCAAGGATTTCACCCAAAGCTATGCTAGAAGCATCAATGCATACATGGAATTCCACCTTCCAATTCAGATATATGAGAATAGGGGCAATACTTAACTTTTCTTTGAGAGTGTCAAAGGCTTGATCACACTCTGGCTTCCAACTGAAGGCTTCAAATTTCTTCATCAACTTCTCCAACATGGTAGTTATGCTTATGTAGTTTCTGATAAATCTGTGGTAATATCCAGTGTGGGACAACATTGAACATAACTATTTAGCACTCATAGGTGGGGTCATATTCAGTATCACAACAATGTTTTTAGGATCATCCAAAACTCATTCCCTGCATACTATGTGTCCCAATAGATTTCCAAAAGGCATACAATATATACACTACTTTAGGTTCAGAGAGATTTGTAGTTGTCTACGACAATCAAACAACAACCGTAGTAAACCTATGTGTTCCTTTAGTAAACTATATACTTTCCAGTCATCCATATATACTTCAAGGAACTTGTGAATAAAATCCTGAAAGGAAGCAATTAAAATTCGGGAGAAAACAATAGGAGCATTCTTCAAGACAAAGGGTGTGACATTATAAGAAAAAAAATCCCATTCTATAGTGAAATTAGTATTTCTCTTATCCTCTTCCGCAATTCTGACCTGATGATAACCTAAGAATTGATCTATAAAAGAATAAGATCGATTCCCTGCTACTTGATCAAGAACTTCGTCACTAAAGGGAGTAGGAAAAGGGTCATGTACACAAGATGAGTTCAAACTCCCTTAATCCACACATACTTTTATATAATCAATACCCTTCTTACTCTGTATTACAATAGGACTAATCCACTCGGCCTCATCCATAGGAAAAATTATCCCAATTGCTAACATTCTGTAAATCTCTTTCTTAACCTTATCCTTGAATCACTAATTAAAGAGGTGTGGTCTATGCTTGACATGCTTAGCATTTGGTTTTAATTCGATCCTTATTTCTCATAAATCTCCCTTAATACCCTTTCTAAAAAATATTAGGAAATAGATCCTCGTAATCTTGCAATAAAGCCTGTATCCTTGTCATATTTTTATCATCTCAATAGTCTCCTATAGATTCCATCTTAGGGTGCTCCTCACTCCCGATGTTCACTTTCCAAAAAATCATAGGTTGAGTGTATGAGCTATTGATATCACCTGATATGGTATTTTTAAGTTCTATTGTTCCTATGGATTCTTGAAAGGTTAAATTTATAAGTTCCTAAAATTCCTCAGGATCTTCTAGGTCCTTATCAACTTTACTACAAGTCATGGGTAATATCATAGGGGATGGATACAATATAAATTAAAACAAGTGTTCATGCTCATAGAAAACTCTAAGTGGACATTTAGGTTGAAATTCAACACTAAAAAATATCTTCTTGATTTTCTAGAGAACAGTTGTGATTTTAGGAGTCTTACCAGAGAACGAGAAATAATGGCAGAATTCATCCTGAAGTGTCTTACAACATACTATTTTTCTTCTTCTTTCCTCATGAACGTACCATGATTTATGGATTTTCCCAAAGAATGGAAAAACTGGTGTGTCCAAATATAAGAAGGGATTTGCATCTTTCCACACTTTTAGGCAGTGCTCAATGTGTGAAAATAGGTTAGACTGATCATCATATATATCCAAGGGTATAATTTGACTCTTCTTCTTTTGATCTTGTCCCAGTTGTGGTATTTTTGTTAGTGGAAGAAACTGATATTGTATATAAATCCTAACTTCGTCCCAAGAGGATAGAGTTTCTTTGTGATTATCCTCCCACCTGGTTGAGGGCTAGGTCAAGTGCTTAGATTTTTTGTTGTGCTGCAACCCTACCCTCCATGTTAATGATAAATATTTTTAAATATGAGGTACCATAGTATGTTGGAAACTCCTTGATCTCTATTCCAATCCACCTTACTAATCAAATAGTTTCATGTGAAACACCTTGAAAAGTTCTCATACCAACCTTTTTTCTAGCTGTCAAAAGTTGCTTCATAATTTTCGTCCATTGATTGATTGCTTCACCAACTTAAATATCCATATGCAATAGGATTAATCTAATATTCTCATTTTATTACAGTAAGATCATACAATTGATCAATGACATCTTCTTCCATGTTATCATTGGTGGGTTTCATGTATCATGGACCCTGATAAGGATATAATAGTGGAGTAACCTTTATGCCGTCAGATTCGAAGCTCACCATTTCCTTCTTAAGATCGATTACAACATAGTTTTCGTAGTCCCAATCAATTCCTAACAAATATGGATAAGTATCATTTCCCCCCATGATCTCAATTACTTAAAAAATAGCTATTGTTTTGACACCAACTAAGTTTACCTCAACATTTTACAACCTCCCCACCAGATAGATGCAGTATTGGTTTGCCATCTGCAACTGAATAGGTGAATACACGAGATTGGTTTTTCCCATTACTTCCCAAGTCTTCTTTGGTAATATGTTGACATCAAATCCCAAATATAATTTAATATCCCTGATTTCATAGGAATCAATGTGAGCATTCAACCTGAACTCCTTTCCAGTTCTCCTTTTCCTTCTGTAGAATCTACCTATATTTTTTTCTGGAAGGTTGGCGGTAGTAAAATCCTCCGGGATTACTTCATCTTCCAGGGCCAACTTGATTATATTCTACAACTTCCCAGTAAGTTGTTCATCATCCAATATGTTAGAAAATAGTTGCAACCACGAATCAACAAATTTTTGTGCTTTTCCAGAGGGATAGATCTAAACAAGTGGCTCTCTGACAACCTTTAGCTTCTGGGGATTTGAGTTAAATCTTAGTTCCACAACTTCAGGAATTGAAAGACCATACATCTAGTTAAACATCTCAATTGCACTTTTAAATAATTCCTTTTATCGAATAGGGTCATACTTGGTATTTTCTATGATTGCCTTCTAGATATTTGTTTGGTGTGGAATGTATGCATATGCATCCAGTTTTTCCCCTCCTCTAGTGAAAATATTAATATTAGGACCCTCTCTTTCAACCATAGTTCTGGGTTCATAATTTATCATATTGGCACCCCTACCTAGCCCAATCCTCCCATTTTGCAATAAGGTCTAGACAATATTTTATAACATGAGTTTTTTTGCTGCAATGTGCACAACAAGGTCTCCTTGGGAGTGGAAAGTCTCATGCCGAGTTTCCTTTCTTATCACAATTATAACGCAAAATGACCCTATTTTACTAGTTTTTCCTCCTTGGTATCCTCCTCTACCTCTGTGAACTTTTCTAGGTCCTTGAGGTCCTTCATTGACCTTGAATGTGGACCGATCTAATTTGTCTCCAAGTGCATATAGATCTCTACACTGATTAGTATTATGCAAAGGTGAACCACATAATTTGAAATACATGGTGTTCGACGTAGGGGTGTACTTATGTAAAATTGGACAATGCCTAAGAAAATTTCCATGAATCCTACAGATCTCACAATACTTGGTAGTCTGACCTCCTTGATTATTTGGGAAGGTGTGGTATTGAACATGTGTATGAAACAATGTTGTTGCAACAACCTACACAACCCATCCTGCTAGCCCCACTGGAAGAAGGACTATAGTAGAAGGTCCTATACCCCTTAGTCTCATACATTCATTAGCCACATAACCTTTTGTGTAACTATTATAGAAAGATTTGCCTCACCCTATGCAATCTTGCATAAAGGGCCTTTTTCGATTTCCCTATGCAGACTTGAAGTCCCTTTTTGCAAATCCCATAGCTACACACATGATTTTTCTACATATATGCATCCCACCTATATTAAAACATTCGTATACCTAGGTTGCACTACTATAACCCACGTACATCGAGATTTGTGCCCAAAATAAAAAAATGGTATTGGGTTTCCTTGTCACATCACACGATCTATGATCCTTGGCATTCCATATACTAGAAAAATTTCGACTCGACTCTTCAGTTCCACTTGAAGGCTATAAATGGGCCAAATTGAGCTATGGAAAAAGGGAGAAGAATTAAACTTTGAGAGAAAAGTTACTCTAGAGAAATTATTCACTTCATATTGAGTCTGCATCCTTTTGTCCTTTAAGTCTGAACACATGGTTCAAACTTAAAGCTTGAGAAATTCATTGTCTCTCTTATATGAGATTTCCTTTGGTGGAGGACTGAAGTGGTTGAGGCCCATATGGAAGGAAATTGGTTTCTTGGTTCCGAACCATGCCAACACAGAATTTTGTAACTCATTCACTTTTGTTGATTACATCTTAATAGAAATACTCTTTTCTCATCCAATTAATATCTTGCGAATATATGAATTGTTATTCCATGGGCGTATTTGTTATGAATATTGATGGATTATGTTATTGAATGTGCTAACATTATCTATTATTACCGTATGCTTGTGTTTCTTGGTTGTTGAGGACTATTTGCAAGTGTATTTCTTTGGGTCAAGTGCTCAACGATGGGCTTCATCAAACGTCTGGACGATGTAGGCCTTTTATCTTGTATTGTTAGCATATTTGTTTATATAGCATACTCTTGAGGGGTCCTAAATCCCTTTAACTCAACAGTAGGGACCACACCTACCACTGAGGCCCAATTAGACTCTGCAACGTTTAATGGTGGAATGGTTCTCTAGATATTGCGATCTGACCAATTAATTGATGGGATTTATGTGGTGATTGACAATATGTCTTCTTGTGAAAGCTCCTCCTTCAGTTTGAACATTTTTTTTTTTGTAGTTTCTCCTATAGGTGGAGCGATACAAGATAAATGCTGGTATAAACCAGTTGGGTAACAAAGGGAAAATTTATTAACTACTAAAGAAGGCTGAGATTGGGATAACCCTTGTGCTCAAGCATGTAGACAATGATTCTTACACCTATGACAAGCCTAGTACTAATACATCAACTTGCTGGCATTTCAATTACTAATTGAGATACAATTTATTAGAAGAGAACATACATGAAATAAAAATAATGGAAAGGAAAATAGTTTCCTTAGCTCTGATCACCAATCACACATTAACACAATGATTTGTCTACACCATTAGAGGCAAGAATTATAAAAATATTGAATCAAATAACTTATCAACATATTAAAAAACTCTTACTCATTACAACATCCATTCATGAGATAAAGTCGGAAGTAATTCCTCCTTATGATCCAATCACCCATGCTTTTGATGAAACCAGAAACTTGTCTCAGGTCCTAAACAAGACTTCTCAATTGAGGTAGCTATGAAATAGTTCTTTACAAATCCAAAAATGAGGGTCTTTGCAAAAACCATCGACCTCTTCTAACAGGTCAATCCTCTTATTTATAAGATATTATTAACTAAAAATAACTATCAAAAGTGAAATCTATGTAAAACAAAATGTTAGGATATTTAGACACTTAGGAGTTAGTAAGATCTACTTGGTCTATTATGTCGTTAGGTAAAAGTGTGTTTTCTAGTGTGTTTCTTTAGTATTCACTAGTATGCATTTGTAGTTAGGAAATCCGACGATCATGATATGTTCCCGACATAGAGTGATCCGATGGTTCATACTCTCCTCGATATTAACGACCATTTCTCCATGGCTTAAGACCTGATTGGTCCATGATCTCTATTTAAAGAGAATGGAGGGTCATTTTCCGATGATCGATTGTGAGAAACTCTCTTATAAAATATCTTTGTAATCTTTTTATTTGCATTAATAAACTGCTCCAAGTGGTTGCGTTGGCTGGGGCCATGGATGTTTCCCTGTAGGGGTTTTACCACATGAAAACATTAGTGTGTTGATATTTGATTTGGTTATGTGAGTGTTTATTGAAGGTGTTTGTCCTCTATTGGAATACCTGTGTTTTCGAACATGGTATCAGAGCCTGTTTGAAGACCCACTCCTGTTGTAGATTAAGATCGTGAAACCAAGTTGCCTCATCTCCACTTTCTGTCATTTCTGTACACTTTTGGGCTTATATGACTATTCCATTGCGTCTGGAGCACTCATTTCAGTCAGAAACACTTTTCATTTCACTCGAAAAGGTTTTCGTTTTCCCAAGATATGACCATTACAGTCAGATCTGGAGGTATAAAGATTGAATACGCATTTTTTAATTTTTTTTGCAAAGTAGTATTTTGGTTTTATTTCGGTTTTGTTTTATTTATTTCAGGGTTGCTACTCTTTTAGATCTACGTATTCTCTTTTCCCCACACCCCGTGTGATCTTGAAAAATCGAAAACAGATAGGAAAATGTGCATCTTTCGGGTAAGCTAACTGAGATCTAACACTTGTTGTCATCGAGAAGCGAATTTTTTTTCTGACAACAAAAACACCCCCAATCCTCCTTCTGAACATTACAATATTTTTTTCTAGATCATTTTTCTAAAATTTTCCTTATTAAGTAAGAGGTCTTGAGTTCAAGTCTCTCTTTTGTTACCTTTTTTTGAAAAAGTTCATGCTAAAATTGTAAAGTGTATTTCACTTCAAGTATAAAAGTGAATCACTACAAGTAGCTTTAATATTTTATTTTAGAGTTATTTATTTTGCATGCATATTTTCTGTTATAAAGTAACTTCATTGTAAAAGTGATCCCCACTTCTCTTTATAAAAGTGGGTCACTTCATAAATCAACTTACATAATCACGTGATCATTTGGTTACCGATTGTGCCTTTTTTTTAAAGGGCATAACTCTAACATCAGAAGTCCATTTTCAGTGCCGTTTTTTTTAAAACCGCATAACTTGTCGAGCTATTTTCCATCCAGATCATTAGTTTTAGTTTTTAAATCCAAATTATCTACATATTTAATATGGATTCTACAAGTATTGTCTTGCTTACCAACAACAACTACTTCAAATGGAAATGTCATATGGAATATTTATTAAGAAGTAAAGGCTTGTACCAGATTACCTTGGAAAAGGAAAAATCACCCACTGATGCTGATAAGAAATCTAAGTGGGATAATAGGAATGATGAAGCACGTGGACAATCAAAATTTCCATCTCTCCCGATTTAAGGTACCACCTTCAAGATATTGATGACCCCAAAGAAGCTTAGGACACAATTGAATCTGTGTTTGGTAAACTCAATATTATTCGAGCACAATAGTTAAAAAATCAAATACTAACCTTGATTCCAAATGATTTTTCTTTCCTTGGAGACTATCTATCTAGGTTTAAAACACTCAGAATTTTATCTGAAGAATGTAAGATAAAGATGGAGGAAGAGCGTTGCATCTATCTTATTCTTTCTAAGCTAGGTAGTGCATATTTTTTGTTTGTATCTACCTTTATGCCATGATAGAGGCTCTGGGGGAATAAGCTTATGAAAAACCCAGTCTTGAGCCCTTTTGTGCTTCTTTGATTTAAGAGGAAGATAAGATTGTACAATTTGGAGTGATCAACACTACAGGTCCCTCCAACAAAGCCTTAGTTGCCCAACAGAAAGATAAACCCAAGTATCCCAAGAAGTAACATCCTTTCTACAACAACAAACAACATAAGGGTCCCAAACCTACTCAGACATCTTCAGCTCCTACTGGTGACAAAGGAGAAAAATACAAAAGTAAGAATACTAACAGACATTGTAACTTTTGTGATAAATATGGTCGTGATGAGTCCAAATGTTTCAAGAAGATGACAACTTTAGAAGCAACGATGAAGAAGCACAACATCAGTATTGATTCTACTTAATCTTCTCAGGGACATGCACTTTCTACTTCTGGTTTCTCCTTCAATTCAAATTCTACTACTACTTCTTCTTTTGATGAGTGGCTTATTGATTCAGGAGAATCTTATCATATGGTTAAGGATCAAGCCATATTTTCTGCTCTAAATGAATGTAACACCAAAAAAATATTTGTTGGTGATGATAGATCTCTTAGTGTTGTAGGATCTGAAACAATTCAAGTAGATAATGGTCATTTCAATGATGTATTATGTGTTCCAAGTCTTTCTTGTAACCTTCTATCAGTATATCAAATCACTCATTCAGGTGAAGGTAAAACCGTTGATTTTTCACCTCACTAAGTTGTAATCAAGGATATTAAAGATCCTAAGCATGTTCTTGCAACTGGAATTACTGATGATATTTCCAGGTTGTACAGGTTTGACAACTTTGGGTCATCAGTTTTTTTCATCAGTTTTTGTTGCTCATAGAAATGAATTGAGCAAACTTTGGCATGAGAGGTTTGTTCATCTAAACTATCGCTCATTGCAGAAACTATGTAATCAACAGATGGTGACTGGCCTTCCTCTCATTTCATGTAGAGATGGTGTTTGTGCCGGTTGTGTTCTCGACAAACATCATCGGGACAGTTTTGACAAACGTGCCTCTTGGCACGCCTCGGGTCCTTTGCAGTTTGTTCACAGTGATTTGTCTGGTTCACTTTCTTCTCCTTCTTTTTCTGGATGCAAGTATTTCTTAACTTTCATTGATGACTTTTTTAGACGTACTTGGGTTTACTTCTTAAAACTTGAGAGTGAATTTTTTGACAAGTTTTTGGCCTACAAGGCCCTCGTAGAAAATCAATCTGGACATCAAATTCAAAGATTAAGAATAGATAATGGAGATGAATATGTGAACAATAATTTTACAGGCTACTACACTACACAAGGAATCCAAATGCAACACACTGTTCCATATACACCACAACAAAATGGTGTTGCTGAGAGAAAGAACCGCACTTGTATGATCCAATCTAAGGGATTAAGTCTAAAGTATTGGGCGGAAGCCATCAACTATGAAAATTACATAGTAAATCTCACTCCCACAAAGGCTCTTAAAAATATAACACCGAAAGAAGCTTGGACTAAAATTAAACCAGATGTAAGTCACTTCTGTGTATTTGGCAATACAGCATGGGCTCACATTCCTGATGAGAAAAGGAAAGCATTGCAGCCTAAAAGTGAGAAGTGTATATTTGTTGGTTATTCTGAATATGTCAAAGGTTACAAACTTCTTCAATCACATTGTAATGAAATTATTATTAGAATGGATGTTAAATTTGATGAAAATCTCCTGGCCTGCGAGCCTAATTTGGCGATTGTGCCTTCTTTGGCCTGTGAGCCATATTCAACATTTGTGCCTTCTTATGATCTAGTTTATTCTTTAGATGATGACAGTGAGGATGAAAATCCACCTCTGCCTGCTCACCCTCCTCCATATGAGTCCTTTGAACCTAAACCAACACCAGCTCCACTGCTTCCTAGATGGGTTCGTTCAACATGAGAAGTAGTTGGTGATCCTGTCGGTGATCCTTCAGATCAACGTCGGACATGTTCATAGTTCCAGTGAGCCTCTTCTCTTTTGGCTCAAGTTTCAGAAACTCATGATCCATAAAATTTTGCAGAAGCTTCAGGTCATCCAGATTGGGATACAACAATGAATGAAGAGTATTGTTCTTTAATGGAAAATGATACTTGGGATATTGTACCTCTTCCAAAAGGAAGAAAACTTGTTAGATGAAAATGGGTATATATAACTAAGTATGCATTGGATGGAAGTGTTGAAATACACAAGGCTTAGTTAGTTGCCAAAGGATTTTCCGAAGTTGAAGGAATTGACTATAATGAAACCTTTTCCCCTGTAGAAAAAATGAATTCCATTCACCTTGTTCTTGCCCTTGCTGCCTCACATAAATGGGAGGTCCATCAGATGGATTTTAAATCTTCCTTCTTGCACGGAGATTTGCAAGAAGAAATCTACATGGAACAACCTCCTAGCTATTTCCAAAATGACTCTAGCCTTATTTGTCGCCTCAAGAAATATATTTATGGTCTCAAGCAATCTCCCTGAGCTTGGTATGCCAAAATGGATAGCTTTCTTATTGCCACTGGATTCTCTAGATGCCATTCTGATCCTAATGTCTATACCAAGAAAGTAGGAAGTCATATCATAATCCTTTTCCTTTATGTTGATGACCTTATCCTTACTGGTAGTGACTCAAAACTTTTAAACCATGTGAAAACCAACCTTAAGAAGAAATTTGAAATGACAGACTTAGGCTTTTTGCACTATTTCCTTTGCCTCCAATTTTTTCAAACCAATGGAGGAATTTTTCTTTCCCAGTCTAAGTATGCTTGTGACCTTCTGTGTCTCTTTCACATGGACGATTGTAAACCAACCCCTTCTCCCTTCCAATCTGGAGTCAAGCTTTCTGCCACCTATACTTCTCCTGAAGTTGATGCCACCCTGTACCGTCAGTTATGTTAGAATATAGAAGATGGTGTGCTCGTTTTACCATTGACGATACCTTCGTCACCCAACCATAGGTTGAAGCCTCCCTCTGAGCACCTTAACCTTGACTGAGAATTCCTTCGGAAGAAAACCCTAGTCTAGATAGCCAAAAAAAGGGTAGCGTATCATTCCCTAAGGATAATGCATCACAAAAAGATGATCAGATAGTCCAAACCTTAGACAAGAGATATTCAAGCCAATACTGAGAACTTGCTGCTACTGCAGCTACACCAACTCTTCCTCCAAACTTGCGCACAAGACTACAATTGCAGTACGCACCAAACTATAGAACTGCAATTCTGAGATGTTGCAAATGAGAACTAGCGCCCTGTATTTATAGTAGTTCTGCCAGTTTTGCTGGGGCCGAATTCTCCTTATGGATAAGTGTCTGTTCAGTATATTATTATAATTTCTGGTCGACTTCTTCTCTTGGAGGCTAATATCCTAATATAAATTATCTTCCTGAGCCGACAAGGCTTCTAGGGTTATTAGCCAACTCATTAGGGTTTCTCTTGCTTCCCAAAGTCTTCTATTCTTTCCAGGTTCACACGTGGAGGTAAATACCTTCCGCAACTACCATAATATTAACACTCCCTCCTAGCTAGAGAGGTATTTACAGGTAATGGACTTGAGCACAAAAACATACCATTTACCTAGTAGTATCAATATAGTCATCTAGACTATTTCATGACTAGATCATGAGCATCACCATCACCATCAGCTGCATCAATTCTCGAAACCATACTTCATCTGAGTAATTAGATATGATGTTGGATAAGTCACTCTCACCATAGAGTGATACAAGAGGAGTAAAGGTTCTGAACTGTTTTCATCTGGAAAATATCTGTTCATCATCCATTTGGATGACCATTATCTCCAATAAACTGCTGATAGTCTTCAAGCCAATTAGAACAAGGATAGAGCACAACTGTGTCTATTCATAGTAGTACATAACTACAATCTAGTGGTTCACTACCACATCAAGTAACACACAAGTACTTGATCAAGAATGTATGGTTGCGAGTAGTGAAATATATTCACCACAGTAGTCCACATCCACTGTCATACAGTCTTCATAACAAACATCTGAGAGCATCCTGCATAGAAACAATGTTATGATAAAAATTGAATCATTTGGGCCAATCTTTCACTCACATTTGTGAGATCTGAAAGAATGTCTGCCTCACAAACAGTGGAACATATCCATCACAATAGTATATCTCTACTGTCTGGAGACATAACAATCATCTGATGCCATCCTACATAGAAAATACTATTAAAGATAAATTGAATCCTCTGGGTAGATATTTCACTCACGTTTGTGAGATCTGAAAGAATATTTGCCCTCATTAGCAATGGGCTATCTTACCTATTCTTCACAAACAAGGAAGAAAGATTATTTCTAATTTCTGAGCCTGGACCATTTCTCACCCTGGGCCATTCTTCCTACACTAATTAAAGTGCACCCTGGACAGAATGTATAAACACTAAGAAATGTTTCGACCATTCCTTACCCTGGGCCATTCCTCCGACACTAAACCAAGTGTAACCTGGAGAGAATGAGTCTGCCCTAAGGAATGACTATCCCTGATTGCTGAGCCTAGACTATTCCCCACTCTGGGCCATTCCTCCGACACTAAACAAAGTGTAACCTGGAGAGAATGAGTCTTCCCTTGAGGAATAACTGTCTGGACCATTCCCCACCCTAGGCCATTCTTCTGACACTAAAAAAAGTGTAACCCAGAGAGAGAGTATAACCCTCAAGGAATGTATGTCTTGCATCAGCCTCCAAAATGGACCATTCTTCGAAACTTCTCACAACTGTGAACTTCGAAAGAATGACTTCCCAGTGAGGTGGACCATTCTACTTGACCACTACTCAGAATGACTGCCAAGAAGAATGATTGTCCTAGATCACTCCCCATGTTAACCACAATTAGAAGTTGCTGTCTATGATACATCAACAATTAGTCTACCTCCCATGTTAACTAAAATGGGAAGTCACTGTCCGTCAGAAATCTCAGTCCACTTTCCGAACAGGAAAGCATCTGTCCAATCTGGACTATTTTTCAATTACAAAGATAAGTGCTCCCTCCTAACTGGAGATTTATTTAAATCACAAAAATAAATATTTTTCATACCTTTTCTTAGCTTGGAGAATATTCCTGATCCCCATATTCTCTCATAAATATACAAACTTGATTTTGGATAGAAGTTTTGTCATGATATCTGTTATCTGCTCATCAGTGGGAATATACTCGAGCTTTTACCTCCCCTTTCTATACTTCATCATGGATAATGTAATGATTGATTTCAAATGTGCTTTAGTCTGGAATATTGTGAAGGATTCATGTAGATCTAAACAATATAGTATATCATATTTGGAGAACTGGAACATATCCATGTGGCACTTCTTCTGTCATCATGAGATCTGATCTTCTGAGTAGTCATCTTGATGTTATAGAGAATCTTCACCACGCTTCTGCTGTGCACTAGAGGTTCTCCACCAAGTTGTCTTCTTCTTGTCTGCATACATGAGTCTCTTTCTAGTATCCCTCAAAGTCTTGAGATTGCTCTTCATACGCTCTTTATTCAATTTCTCTGGAGAACGTTCTTTGCATTCAGCTGATGTGGAATTCCAACTCATGGATGTTGTAGATGATATAATGACTCATGCAGTGATATGTCTAGTGTACTGGAACAAGTAATCATCATAGTATTCTCCATCCATCTGAGAGAAACTCTGGTTTTGGATCTCACAATTCTTTCATTCATAAGTCTTCCATACACTATTCTTCATCACAACTTTCAGTTCTTCTGCTTGACTTCTTTCATATCAGGCTTCGTGATCTTGTGATTCTTTGATGTAATGACTGGTTGTTTTGGCCTTTCTTTCTTTCTTGGAATCTTCATGTTCTTCTTCATGTTTTTCATTATATCTTGGGTTCATGGAGATTCCATGTTCTAGAGATTCCACTTCTTCTTTTTATCATAGGATCATGGATCTGGATGGACAACCAGGAATACTTTTAAGGTTTTTCTTCGAAAAGGTCTTCTTCTACAGTTGAGATGAACACGTACTGTCTTTCATGGCTGCTACCATGGATATATACATTTCATCATCTTCAATGGATCATAGGATTATCTCCCTCCTAATCCTTGCTTTATGTAAAAGTGCATATAATCGGATCCCTCCGTCTGATAGAGTCTATACTTTTATTTGCATCCTTATTGTCTTCTGTAATATATAATTGGATCTTATGTCTGACAAAGTCCACGCTTCCATCTTAGTTGTCGTCATAAGTCTTTCTCTGATTTCTCTTGATGTCTGACTTCTAAGTCTCTTCAATATTGATTTTTATTTCATCTTATCTTATAATGGCTTTCACATGATATATTTCATTATTTCATGTGCAATATCTAATGATAACTCTTTTCCTCTTGTTTGTTCTTTCATAGGTATAGTTCTTCTTGGAACACAATATAAGATATGTACAAAGACGATACAAGCAAGTATGCACAAGAAATAAGAAGAGTGTTGTTACCTTTAGTTAGAAGAAGTCTCTTCCATCCTGCTTAGGCTTCTTTGTAGGTTCCTTTTCTTCGACAATCGATGCTTCGTGTTTCTCCTTCCTTTTCTTTATCTCGGGACACTGGTTCCTGTAGTGACCGTACTTTTGACAGTTGAAGCATTGTATTTCTGAAATGTCTTTCTCTTGATTTGGCTTCCTCGAACCAAACTTCCTTTTGTTCTTGAAGTTATTGAATCTTGTTGTGAAGGCTTGATCATCGTACTTCTTTTGGGGTTTCTCTTTTGCATTGATCCTTGATTCCTCTTGAGAATAGCAAGTCCAAAGTTCTTCAAATTTCGGGTACTCCTTCCTTGGGTTCATGCTTGCGACAAATGCATCCCATGTCTTGGGAAGACCATTGAGTACTATGTTCACCAATTCATTTTCTGAAGTAATCTCTTCAATAGCTTGTAGTTGATCTCTTAATTGGGAGATCCTTACAAAGTATGATGTTATGCTATCGTCATCATTCATCTTCATGTCACAGAGCTCATTCTTTAGACTCATAACTTGTCCAATGTTTCTAACTGAGAAGATATTTGTTAGGGCATCGTACATCTTCTTCGATGAGTCAAGATGGGAGATGTAGGGTATCAAGTGGTATTTTATGGAACCCACTATGATACTCATGGCATTGATGTCAACATCTTTGAACTTCTCCATAGCTGCAATGTTCTGTGGTTCCTTCTCTTTTCCTTCTTTAAACTCTGGCTTCACGATCTGTTAGTGATATTTCTTGTAACAGGGGGTAAAATGCGAAGGAATGGGTTAAAAACCCACTTACCCTAAGTTTGGAATGCAAATGCGTCCGTGTTAAATGGAAACCAAATCTGGACGGCAAGGATTCGCGCACCCTGATCAACGACGCACATAGGATTCCGGAGCCCCCCCACATTTCTACCTTTAAGCAGAGGGGGGGGGTTCGGAATCGAGCATGCACCTCTTCAACGGCTATGATCGAAGCACCCGGATCAATGGCGCGCTGGGTGATTCCGGACCCCCCCTCCTTTCTACCTTTAAGCAGAGGGGGGGGGGGTCCTAAATCAAGGATGCATCTCTCTGACGGCTACGATTGGAGCGCCCGGATCAATGACGCATAAGCAATCCGGACATCCTCTGTATTTCTGTGTTTAATCAACATGGGACCCCCTCCCTGTCATGTCATCTTGCCATCTGTTCTCTACCTGACCATGCGATGAGGCTCACTCCCTTTAGCCCTTTCCTCATCCTCCTACATCTATTCGCCTCCCCTCTTCTGGTCCACGTGGTCCCTTCCCCATCTCATCATCCACTCAACACCCGCCATGGGTCTTCCCCTATAACCTCTCACACACCTCATCCCTTCATATCTCACCTGCCTAGTTTTGGTGCCACCACCCCCGTTATGCGCCCCCATCCTTCGCATTGGCCTCCACGCCTATTCATCAGGTCGTTCAACTAATCCAACTGGCAGCGTAGAGGGTCTTCCACATCCCAAAGGTGCTGAGTTGGCCAGGCCATCCTCAATACCAATGAAGCAGTTATTGAAGTAGTTGGTGGTGGTTAGACATTGCCTCCGCCATAATGGGAAATTTCGACGACGAATTAAAGGCACGTCAATTCCCCTACGGAACTGTCAAGAGTTAGATTGTGTCTGCCGTAGCTGCACGATCATTTAGAGACCGCAGCTACAGATTGTTAGAAGCCATGCAGACGCGAAGTTTTAATGCAACGTCTCGATTTTGTTGTTGTTGTTGTTGTTTTGAGTATATGTAGGCGTTTTCTCCGTTTTTGTATCTATCGATGGTTGAGTAGAGCTCCCGGTTGTAAAGATTTAACGAAGCACTGTTATTCTGGTTATGCATGGACTTTTGAGACTTCTTTCCTTATGAATGTCAGTTTATTTCTCGTTTTTGTCTACACTGTGTTAGAACAACTCGGAATTGGAGGATCCAGTCGAGTTGTAGCTATTATAGGATGATGTAGGTTGGATCACTGTAGCAGTTACGTTGTTTCTAATCAGTTCTTGTGATTTTTCCAGCGCTGAGTGACTTGGAACTGGAGGATCCAATCAAGTCCCCTTTCAGTTTCTTGAGACCCTGAACCAAGAGGATCTTGCATTCAGAGTTTTTCCTCTACAAACCGCTAGAAGCCTGTTGCCTAAAGTTGTTTGTTCACCTTTCTTACTAATTCTTCCACCTGCTCATCTTTTAATCAACTCACTGGATGAAGTTAGGTCAAGACCTCCTTTGTTCCTTACATGCTAGACCCAGTCCCCGAGTTAGAGTGATCTCTCCTTGAGTCTTTACCTCCATTTGATCATCCCTTTATAAATAAATCGTGACATTAAACTGATGGGTGTCAGGCTCTGCTCCTGCAAGCAATCCAGGAGTGACTTCCGACGCTAACATTTCTGGCACCATTGCCGGGGATGAAGTTGAATATTTTCCTCGGGATTGAACGACAACGATTAACTGATTCTGAAGGTGCATCGGATATCAGAATTATCAAGATTTCTACTATGCACTTGGCAACTCCATTGTGACTACTCCATTGCGGTGAACCCGTTGGGTTAGTTGTGGCTTCCAGCGGTAGACACATGCGGTCCCATCCACAGCTGCCTCTGGCCACGCCTGAAGAAAATCCAGAGGTGATTATTAGAAAAGGGAAACCCCCTCAAGGAGAAATATTCGCCATTGGATCAGGTATTTCCCCACCTCCTTCCGTAAAAATTCCATTTTATTATTCTCAGCTTCCTATTCGTCCTTTTTCTGAGGTTTCCCGTTTTCTGAATTTCGGGAGTGTTCCTGCTGAATTTTCCCCTCCTGGTCTGGCATCAGAAAGAGAGATCCTTGTCACTCCCCCCTCCCTGGAAGTTGTGATTCAGCACAGACATCAGACCTCAGAAGGTTTCACCACCCCTCCTTTTATTGCTACTACTGCACGGAGAGAAGCATCTGCACATTTAGGTCCCTTAGCTCTCTCTCTGTTTTCCCCGTTGTCTCCTTCTGGAATCTCTTTTCCGACATCTCCTGTTCACACTCCTTCTCCTCCAAGATCTCCTCTACCTAATATTCCTATGGCTAGTGCTAATCCCCCTCTGAATAGAATGGACACCATATTCGCTGCCAGATATGCCCCCTTAATCCTACCCCATCCCATGAATCCTCTCCCTGCTGGAGACTACTTGAAATACATGCCTAAGTTCACTGGAGAAGGGGACATAACTACAGAAGAGAACTTGGCTGATTTCTACAGTTATGCAGACAACCTAAACATTGAAAATGAAGATGTCTGGATAAGAGTCTTTGTCCAGAGCCTGGATGGCGAGGTGAGGAAATGGTTTGGAGGATTCCCCCCTGGATCTATTGTTGGAATTGAAGCCCTGGATAGTGTTTTCTTGAGGCAGTGGAGAGATAGGAAGGATTTCATGTATTACATGACAGAGTTTGGGTCTCTGAAGAAAATGGAAGGAGAGTCTGTCTCTGACTTCTCCAAAAGATTCAATAAGATGTATAATAAGATTTCTGCAGAGATAAAGCCCTCAGAAGCCTCTGCCCAAATTTCCTATGCTGGTGCATTTGACCTTGATTCGTGCCTTTTATTAAGAGAAAGAAGAGCCACCTCCTTAGCTAAAATGCAAGATGCGTCCATAGAAGTGGAATCCAAAATATTAGCAGCTGACAGACTGAGGAACAAGGTCAATGTAGAAAGAAGAAAGGGAAAGTCTGAAGCTTCAACCTCTGGCCCATCGTTGCCCCACACTCAGGTGGATGAACTGACTCAGATGATGAAGTTTCTGTCTGAAGAGATGGAGAGGCTGAAGGTGGAAAGGAAGCAGATGTACAAAGGCCCTCAGGGCACCGAAATCAAAGGGGGCTTTAGGAGGCCAAAAAATATCACTCCCCCAACTATGCATAGAGAGAGGGGAAGAGACAGAGAAGACCAGAGAATTCAAGCCCCTTTTCAGAACAATTTGGTGGAAGATGAGGAAGAAAGAGAAACATATGAGTTTGAGCCTGAAATCCATTGCTTAGGAGAAACTCCTCCTTTTCCTCATCTCACTCAAGCAGCTTACGAGGAGTCTCTCATGAATAGTCAGCTAAATGAATTGAGCAAGGGAGAGAAGGCTAGCGGCGACCGGGGAAGGTATAACCTAATGTCCGACAAAAAGACAGCAGCACCTGAGTTTCCTGAGCAGTCCACTAGAATAGAGAAACCTACTAATGAAGTAGCAGACAGTCACAGAGGTAAGAAGGTTCAACCCCTCTCTCCCATTGTCCACAATCATGTTCCTGAAATTAGAGAAATCCCAAAGCTTACATCTCCTTTTAACTTCGAACATGAGATTCAAAAGATCAGAATCCCTGTGCCCCTCACCGAGCTAATCAAACATGAAGGATTAAAAAAGAACTTCTCTGAGCTTTTGTAGTCTGAAGCCTCATCTCCTCCCACAAACTCCATAAACCTCCAAGATGAAAAGCCTGCAGTTATTCTAGGTCCTATGATAGAAGACATAGATGATTCATCCCCTCCTTTCTACACGTCCCTGAACATACATGATAAAGTGCTACACAACTGCTTGATGGACTCAGGGGATTCTGACAACCTCATGCCCAAAACTTTCATGGAAGAGATAGGACTAGAAGTCACCCGAGCCTATCATGACCTCTATTATTTTGACTCCAGGAGAGTTCAGTGTCTTGGAATTATTAAGGATCTGGTTGTGATCTTATTTCAACTGCCCATGAAAAGTGTGGTCATGGATATTGTAGTGGCCGATGTTCCCCCCAAGTTCGGTATGTTGTTATCAAGATATTGGATAAAAAGACTGGGGGGAACCTTGCAAATGGACCTCACATATGCTACTATCCCAGTGTTTGGAGGAGAGCATAGAAGACTATACAGGGAAGCCCAACTGGCCTACATAATCAGTGATGAAGCCAACCCTACCAATCATCCTATCTTTGCCTTGGAAATTGATTTAGGCTCCAGTTTACTACAGCTCACCCATGCCCCCGAGCCTCCTCTCAAACTCAGAAAGTAGCCTATTGTTTTCCATGATTTTCCTCCCTCCATCACCCCAATCTGGAAAATATTTTTTGATGGAGCCTGTTCCTAAGAAGGCGCAGGTGCTGGGGTGTTTTTTGTGTCCCCTTCTCAGGAAACCATATCCCTGTCCTATAAGATGGAATTCAAAACCACTAACAATGTGGCAGAGTATGAATCTCTTATCCTAGAATTAAGGGCCACAAGGGAAAT
The DNA here is from genome assembly GCA_009831015.1 of Picea engelmannii. Lineage (NCBI taxonomy): Eukaryota > Viridiplantae > Streptophyta > Pinopsida > Pinales > Pinaceae > Picea > Picea engelmannii. Next base: position 647,925 of record ML782396.1, on the reverse strand, counting down.
GGGAATTCAGGAGGTAGCAGTGTTCGGAGATGCCAAATTAGTAGTCCAACAGATCATAAGCGCTTATTAGGCCAAGCATCCTCGACTCAGAAGTTATAGAAATGAGGTATGGGACCTAATTGACAGTTTCTTCTTAGCGTTTAACATTTCTTTCATCCAAAGAGAGGAGAACACAGTGGCAGATTCCTTGGCTACATTAACAAGCAATTTCAAAGTTCCATTGCCGCCTAAGCTTAGGTATGATGTAGAAGTAAAATACAGGCCCTCCATACCTGACAATATCAAGCATTGGAAGGTGTTTGAGGATGATCTTGAGATCAAGAAGTTCTTGGAGACTATCGAAGAGTTTTCAGAGCTGCATATCGACCAAGATTCCGTCTCTGAGGAAAGGTTGGATGGGGGTGAGTTTCTGAGTAAAATAACAAAGCATGACATTATTCAGTTGCCTAGCAATCACATTCCAAGGGGACTAGTCCCATTAGAAAGATTGTTCGATGGGAATGATGTCGCAGTAAAGGGTAGGGTTTTAGATAAATATGCTCACACATCTGAGTGCAACATTGGCACACCAGAGGAGCCTAAATTTGTCAAGTTGTCAAGGAGTTTGACCAAGGAACAGAGGGCCGAATATACTGAGTTGCTGAGAGAGTTTGCTGATGTGTTTGCATGGACCTACAAAGACCTCAAGACATATGACACATCAGTCATTGAACACAAGATCCCACTGAAAGAGGAGGCTAAGCCATTTAGGTATAAGCTAAGACCGATAAATCCCTTGTTGTTGCTTGTCATGGAGAAAGAAGTGAAGAAATTGCTAGAGGCCCACATCATTTCCCCCTTAAGATATTCTAAATGGGTGGCCAATTTGGTCACGGTAAGAAAGAAAAGCGGGGAAATAAGACTCTGTGTTGACTTCAGGAACTTGAACAGGAGCTCAAGGAAAGACAATTATCCCCTGCCCAACATGGAACACATATGAAGAGGGTAACTAGTGCATCTAGAATATCCATGATTGATGGTTTCTTTGGTTACAATCAAATATCAGTCATGCCTGAGGACAGAGAAAAAACAACCTTTACCACTCCTTGGGGCACATTCATGTATGCCAAAATGCCTTTCGGATTGATGAATGTAGGAGCAACATTTTAGCGAGCCATGGACATAGCATTCATTGGAGAGAAGGACCAATTGTGGTAATTTATCTAGATGACATCACGGTTTTCTCCAGGACAGACAAGGAGCACTGCTGCCACTTGAAGAAGGTTTTCCTGAAGTGTCGGAGGTTTGGCCTATCTTTAAACCCAAAAAATCTTTGTTTTCTATGAGGGAGGGAAAGCTATTGGGCCATATAGTATCAGTAGAGGGAGTAAGGATTGATCCTAGTAGGGTAGAAGCAATTCAAACCCTGTCACTTCCAAGATCTAAGAAGGAGGTTCAGGCCTTTTTGGGTAAGATTAATTTTCTGAGGAGATTCGTCTCAAATTTTGCCGAGCTGGTAAGACACATCAAAGCCATGCTCAGGAAGGGAAATGAAGTGAAATGGATCACTGAACCTAGGGAATATTTTGTCCAAATAAAAAGGGCATTGACTGAGGCACATGTGCTAACCAGTCCTGACTATTCCAAAGATTTCCTGATTTTTTCTTTTGCTTCCTGTGATATAATAGCAACAGTCTTGTTGCAGAAAAATGATCAAGGGAGAGAGAAACCTATTGCCTTCTACAACAAGGCATTGAGAGATGCATAAATCTGGTACGAAGCCATGGAGAAGCAGGCCTATGCCCTAGTGAAAGCTCTTAAAGCTTTCAGAGTCTATGTCTTGCACTCAAAAATCAATGCATATGTTCCTTTGGCCTTTGTGAAGGACATTCTTATACAGCCTGACATAGATGGAAGAAGAGGTAAGTGGATTGCCAAGATCTTAGAGTTTGATCTGGAGATCAATCCCACCAAGTTGATAAATGGGTAGGGTTTAGCCAATTTGTTGGCTGAATCCAATTGCAAAGCTTTGGGAATTAACTTCATCAATGAGCAAGCTGAGTCATCCACCAAGCGATTCCAGGGTGCCTTATCACTAGCAGCATGTGCCTGGTACAAGGACATCTTGTATTTTCTGCAAGAATTAAAGCTTCCTGATGGATTAGGAAAAATTAAGGCTAGGGATTTAAATCTCAAGGCGGTCAGATATTGCCTCATTGACCAAGCCTTGTACTGGAAGGACCCCCTAGGGGTATTTTTAAGGTGCATGGACCCGCAAGAGGTCCATAAGGTTATGTTTGATTTCCACAGTGGCCTTTGTGGGGGTCATCATTTCTAGAAGACCACAGCCCACAAGATCCTCCAGGATGGGTATTACTGGCCCACTTTATTCCCTGATGTCTGCAGAGAAATCAGAACTTGCATCAAATGCCAAAAGTTCTCAGGAAAGCAGCAACTCAAATCTCTGCCATTGAAGCCTATAGTATTTTCAACACCCTTTCAATAGTGGGGATTGGACTTCATCGGAGAAATTCATCCTCCCTCAAGTGGCCAACACAGATGGATTCTGACTGCGACAGACTATTTCACCAAATGGATAGAAGTTGTCCCCACCAGGAGCACCTCCCAAAAAGTAATTATCAACTTCCTGGAAGATATCATAGCCAAATTTGGTTGCCCCAACAGAATTGTCACTGACAACGCCACTCCCTTTAGGTCTGAGCCTCTGGTCAAGTTCTTTGAATAGTACGAGATCTCACTGATTCACTCTACTCCCTATTATCCTCAAGGAAATGGACTGGCGGAATCTTCCAATAAAATCCTGATCAAGCTCATTAAGAAATTATTGGAATACAATAAAAGGGCCTGGGATTCAAAGCTCAAATTCTCTCTATGGGTTGACCAAGTGACAACGAAGAATTCCCTAGGCATCTCACCCTTCCAACTGGTTTACGGAACAGAGGTCGTTTTCCCTACTCATCTCGCCTTATCTGTGGAAAAATTCCTCCAGGACTTTGAAGGAGAGCCTAACAATATGGTCAGAAGGATTCATCAGATGGTGGAAGTGAAACATATCAGAGAGCAGGTCATGAACAGGGCCTATAATTATCAACAGAATATCAAGCAGGCCTTCGACAGGAAGAGCAGAAAGAAATAATTCGAGCAGGGTGATATGGTGCTCAAATGGGATGCACCCAGGCAGGACAGAGGCAAGCACAATAATTTTGATGCCCTATGGTTTGGGCCTTTCAATATCCTTGAAGTATTTTCAAACAACATTTACAGGTTGCAAGATCTGGAAGGCAAAGAAGTTTTTAATGGCCTAGTAAATGGGCATTTCTTGAAAAAATGTTTTTTGTGAGCCACAATTGGCTCTTTTGTTTTTGTAAATATTGTTTTTGTTTCCAGCTTAATAAATGACTCCATAGCCCAACAGCAAGGCACTGAATCTGAAAAAAGAGTCCTTAGAGCATCGCAGGGACGACTCTATCCCCCGTGGAGCCAAATGTTAGCGATATTTCTCATAACAGGGGGTAAAATGAAAAGGAATGGGTTAAAAACCCACTTACCCTAACTTTGGAATGCAAATGCATCTGTGTTAAATGGAAACGAAATCTGGAGGGCAAGGATTTGCGCACCCTGATCAACGATGCACATAGGATTCCGGAGCCCCCCCCGCATTTCTACCTTTAAGCGGAGGGGGGGGTCTGGAATCGAGCGCGCATCTCTTCAACGGCTACGATTGAAGCGCCCAGATCAACGACGCCCAGGGTGATTCCAGACCCCCCTCACCTTTCTACCTTTAAGCGGAGGGGGGGGGGTCCAGAATCGAGGATGCATCTCTCCGACGGCTACGATTGGAGCGCCTGGATCAACGACGCATAGGCAATCCGGACATCTTCTATCTTTCTGTGTTTAATCAACGTGGGACCCCCTCCCTGTCATGTCATCTTGCCATTTGTTCTCTACCTGACCGTGCGATGAGGCTCACTCCCTTTAGCCCTTTCCTCATCCTCCTACATTTGTCTGCCTCCCCTCTTCTGGTCTGCGTGGTCCCTTCCCCATCTCATCATCCACTCAACACCCGCCATGGGTCTTCCCCTGTAACCTCTCACACACATCATCCCTTCATATCTCACCCTTCTAGTTTTGGTGCCACCACCCCCATTATGCACCCCCATCCTTCGCATTGGCCTCCACGCCTATTCATCAGTTCGTTCAACTAATCCAAGTGGCAGCGCGGAGGGTCTTCCACATCCCAAAGGTGCCGAGTTGGCCGAGCCATCCTCAATCCCAATGAAGCAGTTATTGAAGTAGTTGGTGGTGGTTAGACATCACCTCCGCCATAATGGGAAAGTCCAATGACGAATTAAAGGCACGTCAATTCACCTACAGAACTGTCAGCAGTTAGATTGAGTCTGTCGTAGTTGCACGATCATTCAGAGACTGTAGCTGCAGATTGTTAGAAGCCATGCAGATGTGAAGTTTTAATGCAACGTCTCGATTTTGTTGTTGTTGTTGTTTTGAGTATATGTAGGCATTTTCGCCATTTTTGTATCTATCGATGGTTGAGCAGAGATCCCAGTTGTAAAGCTTTAACAAAGCATTGTTATTCTGGTTATGCATGGACTTTTGAGACTTCTTGCCTTATGAATGTCAGTTTGTTTCCCGTATTTGTCTACACTATGTTAGAACAACTCAGAATTGGAGGATCCAGTCGAGTTGTAGCTGTTATAGGATGATGTAGGTTGGATCACTGTAGTAGTTACGTTGTTTCTAATCAGTTCTTGTGATTTTCCCAGCGCTGAGTGACTTGGAACTGGAGGATCCAGTCAAGTCCCCTTTCAGTTTCTTGAGACCCTGAACCAAGAGGATCTTGCATTCAGAGTTTTTCCTCTACAAACCGCTGGAAGCCTGTTGCCTAAAGTATTTTTTTCACCTTTCTTACCAAGTCTTCCACCTGCTCATCTTTTAATCAACTCACTAGCTGAAGTTAGGTCAAGACCTCCTTTGTTCCTTACATGCTAGACCCGGTCCCTGAGTTAGAGTGATCTCTCCTCGAGTCTTTACATCCATTTGATCATCCCTTTATAAATAAATTGTGACATTAAACTGATGGGTGTCGGGCTCTGCTCCTGCAAGCAATCCAGGAGTGACTTCCGACGCTAACACGATCTTTCCTTTCACAATTTCCAGCACTTTATTCTTAGCAAGGATGAGGTCAATCCTTATCTTCCATGCTCTGAAGTTAGAGGCTCCATCTAGCTTGTTCTCATACTTCATAGAGTTCGTCATGGATTGCTTGAATTAGTCAAACCCTAGATTTGACCAGAAATCCAAACTTCACATCTTGGCCTTCTAAGAGTACCAGGAGATGTGCTGGGCTAGGGCACACTGATATATCCAGAGATTAGGTCAATCTTGTCACTTAAGGTGCTTGAAAAACAGGTTTAGGGTTTTTGCAACTGCTTTTGCTGGTAACCCTAGCTGTAGTGATTTTGGAAGCTGCTCCTGCTAGTAACCCTAGTGACAGTTCCTCAATGAGCTCAATATCTAGTGGCTATGTTTCCTTCCAGCGTTTTAGGCTGTTTGAAGGGGTGTGGGCCCATAACCTGTTAGAATATAGAATATGGTGTGCTCATTTTACCATTGACAATACCTTCATCACCCAACCATAGGTTGAAGCCTCCCTTCGAGAACCTTAACCTTGACTGAGAATTCCTCCAGAAGAAAACCCTAGGCTAGATAGCCAAACAAAGGGTAGCGCATTATTCCCTAAGGATAATGCATCACAAAAAGATGATTAGATAGTCCAAACCTTAGCCAAGATATATTCAAGCCAATACTGAGAACTTGTTGCTGCTGTAGCTGCACCAACTCTTCCTCCAAACCTGCGCACAAGACTGCAATTTCAGTACGCACCAAACTATAGAACTACAATTCTTAGATGCTACAAATGAGAACTGGCGCCCTGTATTTATAGTAGGTCTGCTAGTTTTGCTGGGGCCGACTTCTCCTTCTGGATAAGTGTCTGTTCAGTATATTATTATAATTTCTGGCCGACTTCTTCTCTTGGAGGCTAATAGCCTAATATAAATTATCTTCCTGAGCCGACAAGGCTTCTAGGGTTATTAGCCAACTCATTAGGGTTTCTCTTGCTTCCCAGAGTCTTCTATTCTCGCTAGGTTCACACGTGGAGGTAAATACCTCCCGTAGCTACCATAATATTAACAAGTTAGTTGGTAGCCTCTTATACTTGAATCGTACCCATCCTGATCTTTCCTTTGCTATTGGTCTTATGGCTTGATATATGAAAACACCCCATGAAAGCCATTGGAAAGAAGCTAAAAGGATACTTCACTATGTTTGTGGTACAGTTTAGTTTGGGATACATTACAGTTCAAGGGGGGAATCCTTTATTGGTTGGTTTCACTAATTCAGATTGGGTTGGTGACCTTGATGATCAGAAGTCTACTGCAGGTTATGTTTTCAGCCTTGGTTCAGGACCTGTCACTTGGGCCTATAAGAAACGACAGGCTATTTCACTTTCTTCAGTAGAAGCAGAGTACTAAGCAGCAGTAAATGCAAGTTAGGAAGCCCTGTGGCTTCGATAGATCCTTTCAGAGTTTGGATTCCAGTACCAGCATCCGACCAGCCTTTGGTGTGACAATAAGAGTGCCATCAAGCTCGCCAAAGACCCAATTCAACATCAACGTAACAAACACATCGAGCTACACATGCACTTCATCAGAAAGCTCATTCATGATCAAGTTATTGAAGTGATATTTTTCCCTATAGAAGATCAAGTTGCAAACATTTTCACAAAGTCTCTTACAGAAGCAAAGTTTTCCAAACTTCGATCTATGTTAGGATATCAAGAAGTTGTCATCAATGGGGGATAGGCTCTAATGCCTCCTTCCCTCTCCTATTGTGTCACTATTGTAAATCCTTGAATGCTATCCCAAGTTGTTCTGAAGGGGGGATGCTATTATATTTAGACACTTAGGAGTTAGTAAGATCTACTTGGTCTATTGTGTTGTTAGGTAAAAGTGTGTTTTCTAGTGTGTTTCTTTAGTATGCATTTGTAGTTAGGAAATTTGACGGTCACGATATGTTCCCGACATAGAGTGATCCGACGGTTCATACTCTCCTCGATATTAATGACCATTGATATGTGGCTTAACACCCAATTGGCCCATGATCTCTATTTAAAGAACATGGAGGGTCATTTGCCGATGATCGATTGTGATAAACTCTCCTGTAAAATCTCTTTGTAATCTTTTTCTTTGCATTAATAAACTGCTCCAAATGGCCACGTTGGCTGGCACCGTGGATGTTTCCCTGTAGGGGTTTTACCATGTGAAAACATCGGTGTGTTGATCTTTGATCTCGTTATGTGAGTGGTTACTGAAGGTGTTCATCCTCTATTGGAATACATGTGTTGTCAAACACAAAACATCGCCACATGACGCTTTCATCTCTCAGTCTTCTAAGAGTCATCAAATGGTTTCACTTGAGTGGATGACTCTTCTCATACTCCGACCATTTGAAAAAGAGTTCCGCGTACGTGTTGGCATATGAGAATATTTGTTTTTCCATTGGGGCTGAAAGGATCTCCTTTATCTCCACTACCCATGCCCGATACTTGACTACTTTAACACTTAACTACTGTAACACTGTCCAAGCCTTGATCGGGTGTTCCATGAAATTTTGTACTTGACTTGGCGTCATTTTCACCACATTTTCTATCTCCACAACCCATGATGAGTCTTGTTTGACATGTAGTTTGACTATGTCATGCAAGTCGACAAATTCATCAGGTATGCCAAATTCTGGTAGGCCGTTGTCTCTCATCGCTCAATTGATCTTGGTCCAACTCCTTTCACAATCGACCCATTTGTCTTGGATTTTGTAATGATGTTCTTGGGCCATTTTCACCCAGTATTCAACCGAATTCTTTAGGCAATCGATGCTGCTATCCCTTAGTACCTGAATGTCATGCTCTTCGACGTCTCAGCCCTATTGGACCTTGCTAATGTAATCGATCCTTTCCACTGCTTGGTGTGATTTCTCATACCATATTCCATATCATTGCACGTTGCCAATGCCATAAGGGTGTCTTCATGGAAATCAACTATCCCTATAGTGAAAAGTTTCCACTCATTCGTGAATTTACTATAGGAATCCTGAAATTCACTTCTCAAGAACACAGTGGCCTACGCAGATTCCTAATAATATTTCGCCAAATGGCACAGATGCTCCAAATCCTTCAGCGTAGTATCCAACTCCTCTTCATCCTTCCTCACTCTATCTAGGGTGGCATCTGTTATTTCCATCCCTGCACCTATAATCTCAGACGTCTTGGCATGCTCCATGCTAATCAATTTCTCCTCTGTGGTGATGAGGATGGAGCTGTCCAGAGTAAGCCTCCTCTTCTTGGTGGTTCTCTTCATGATGGATTTCCTCTTTTGGTTATAGGTGATGACTTGTATATCGATGACCTCATCCATTGGTTCGGGGATTTGATACTCTCCCCAAGTAAGCATGCTTCCCAGGCTCCCAATGGTGTATATCTATTCAAGAATGGGTTCTTGAACCTATTCTATGTGTATCGAAAGTTTGGCCTTTAGTTTTTGCTCATCTGGAGGTAAAGTACCGATGAAAATTGATGCATTAGGGGTAGGCTCGGTACTTACTTGATAATTGGTCATTGAGATGGAAATTTCATCTTGTGGAATTTCTTCCCCTTTCTCAACCGATCCTAGATCATATTTCAGGCTGTCCTCTTGGGTTCCTAGTGTATCGAGTAGCTTAGTGTCTAAGACACTTTCAAAATCCTGGTCGCTCCGTGGAAGGCTCTGATTTGGAGCATTGAACTCTCCTCATCATCATAGATAGTTATTAAGTCATGTAAGGGGTTTGGTGCACTTTCTCTCCCTGATGTCCTCACTATCTCGGGTTGAGATGAAAGGTCCCCTGGCGATCGGACCTGTGGTGTTGAAACTTTAGGGTTATATAACCCAATGATCTCTTCAATTTTTATCGGACTAGGGTTGGTTGGAACTACCTGAATTTCGATTGGGTTGTCGACATGAACCCTTGTCATTTCTATGATGATGTAGGAGCATCATGAGCACACAAAAAGAAGAAGGACAGTTGTATATGCACCAGTGCACATTTTGAGGATATTTTGAATTTCAAAAGGATGAAACATTAATGTAATATCTGGAGAGGCATAAGTTCTCTTAAATGTTTTGGAAATTGTTGTTGGACAACTGAGAGGGGGGGGGGTGAATCATTTGTTATTGTGCTTAAACAATTATGCCTATTTTAAACTCTTTACATCACACTCAATGATGGTCGCAATAATGCATAGATGTAAGAAATATAATATATAACATCAATCACACACATGAAATATACAGAGACAGATATTTCCTGAGGAAACCCATAAAGGGAAAAACCTATTCTTATTGATATGATAAGTAATCTTTATTTTCCGTACATTATCATTATTATGAGTACCAACTCATTGTGAGGCTACCACCTCTATTTTGCAAGTTGCAACTTGCTAAGAGCACCAACTCTTTGGTTTCTCTAGCACCCACTTGAAGGAAACACCAACTCCCTGAGTGTTCTAGCACCAACTGGATGGAAGCATCAACTTCCAGTCACACAGGCATCAACCTATATAATAGAGAACAACAGTTATCCCTTGCACCACCCTACCACCTTGGTTTTTTTTGGCTGCAATCAGATGGAAGCTACAACTCCCTGTGTTCAAGCATCCACTTGAAAATCTGAGGACACCAATCATCCCTAGAACCTCCCAACCACCCTGAAATATTAATCTTTTCTTTTGACAACTTTATCACAGTGATACAACATTTATCTATGGATTACTAGTCTCATCACTATTATTCTACACTCCTCTTCTTTGCCTGCATCAGTGTCTTCTTGCTCATATTCTTCTTTGATCTTTTTATTCTTTTTCTCTATCTCTACATGCACACCTTAGATTCCTCTTCCTCTCTCAGATATGCATTTTTGTTGTATGCACTACACCTCTTTTGTGCATTTCAACTGCTCCACACAACCTGCTTTTACCCGCATGAATAAATCTCAACTGAAGCACCCTCCTCTTCTCTGTTTTGTGTATATTTATAACTCCTAGTCCTCTGCCAGATCGTCCATGCAACTCATCATATTCTTTGGTGGTTATATTGAGTATGTTCTTAATCAGTGGCTTATCCTGAGATTCTCTACCTTCTCTAGTAGTGTGAATCTTCATCTTCTCTTTCAAAGTCTAGCTTTATCCTCTCTGTTGTAGCTACAGAATTCAACACTTTTCCTTCTTTCAATTGTCTCTATGATCAATCTTCATTCCACTGGAAGTTACCTCAAGACTCTTCAACTTCTCTGGTGATCACCTTGATATTATCCTAATTCTCTAGCCGATTTCATCACTTCTTTTTGGAAGTTACTGAGAGAACCTCAATGCACTCATGCCTTTGGTGCCTTTTCCCTTCTTGAGAAAAAATTCACAATGGGCATTAAATTTTTTGATTAAGCCCCTTTCTTTCATGTGACCACTGGCTGTGACCTGGGGCCAAGCACTAGGGTGCTTCATGATTTTGTGTTTCATGATCTTCTGCTGTGAGTTTCCTTGACTCTCCCAACTCACGAAATTTGAAATATTCCATATCAGATCAATGGTCTAGCTATTTCCCTTATATCGACGACTGCGATCAAATCGCGATTTTTCATTTTGCAATGTTCTATTGTGATTTTCCTCGAAACTCCCAACTCACAAAACTCCGAGGTGGAGCTTAGAAACATCCTAGCTCCTTCGTCAATGTGACCATGGCTATGACCATGGGTCAATTATTTGAGTGCTTCATGACTTCGCGATTTGCGATGTCAGAGGTTAGAGCACCTCCCTTCTTCTGATTCCTAAATTCCTGACTTCAAACACTTGATATTAATGATCTGAGATTTCCTGTGACTCAACGGTTGTGATCACCTTCTGCATTTAGTGATTTTGTGAGTTCCTATCTAACGTGGTCCTTGTTGACGTGGTCTTACTGATGTGGTTTGCAGTTGTCCTTGCTGACGTGGATATCTTCTCATCACACATGTTCTTTTGATGGATATGACAACCTAGATTAGTCCTCGATCCAACTACTGTGATCAACTCACGACTTTGCATTTAAGGTGTTTGAACGTGAGCCAATCATGACTCTTCCAACTCCCGACTCTCGATTTTTCAAAACTTTCTCCATATCAATGACCTAGAACCCTCTATGATCCAACGGTCCATATCTTATCGGGACTTCCCGTTTTGCAAATTTGGAGGACAACTCACCTTTTAATTCTCCAGCTCGCGAGTCAATGAAATTTTGATCTCTCACCATGTGTCCTCTAGATCCAATGACCCAGATCATTTCATGACTTCGCATATCATGAGTTCGTACAAATCTCACCTTTAACCTCTCCATCTCGTGAGTCAGTGAAATGTTGATCTCTCGCCACGTGTCCTCTAGATCCAATGGCTCAGATCATTTCATGACTTCGCATATCGTGAGTTCGAGGATGGCTCTTAGCCATTATCCTCTTTGGATTTATACTGGATCCAATGGTTGCTATTCCTATGCACTTAGATCTAAAAACTGAGGTATAATATCCTCCTTTGCATGCTCCTCCTGTATGGACTATGATATGACAACCATCGGGTATTCGGGATTGGTGATCCAACGACCACTTTTGGTCCTCCTCCTAAGATTATGCAACCTCCCGACTTGGAATAATTTCTAACTGTCAAAGGTTCTGTGACTTTTGATCCTTCTACGAGCCTTGATGTATGGACCTCGTCTACGCTTTTGGAAACTGCTATATCTTCTGAGCTTTCTCATCTCTGCATACTGTTCGCTTCTTCACCTGAGCTTACATTGTTTCTGTTTTTCCATCGATGCACACTCTGATCTTTCCATCAATGACAAGCACACTCTTCCTATAATCATGAAATCATCGTTGTTGTTCTTTCCATCAATGACAAACATATTCTACCTGTAAACATGCCAACAATCCCCCCCTTTGGAATTGATGGCAACCATGAGCGACTGAACTATTTATCTTAGACCTCCAACTGTAGCATTCATACCATACCTTTTCTCTCCCTTTGAAATCAATGTCAAAGAAAAACATGCTCCCCCTGAGTTGTTACAGTACTTTGCAAAGGTATCAGATATTCAACCAACACAGACTCCCCTTGAAAGGATGGACTCTCTTAGGTGAGAGAAGGGATGACACCCAACTTTTGATGGAGATATTCAAATGGTGTCTTGGCTAGGGGTTTAGTAAAGATGTATACAATTTGTTCTATGGTTGGAATGTAATTCAATTGAACAAATTTGTTTGTAACCTTCTCTTTGAGAAAATGATATTTTATTGGTATATGCTTAGTCTTTGAATGGAGAAAAGGATTCTTGGAGACACTAATGACACTTGTGTTATCATAGTGAATTGGAATGGGATCAATATAAGTGACTTTCAAATCTATAAGAGTTTGTATCATCCATAATAGCTGAGTGCAACATGTAGAAAAAACAATGTACTCTGCCTTTGTAGTTGACAAATAAATAGATCCCTACTTCCTACTCAACCATGCTACCAGAGAGTCACCTAAAAAGAATGCACCTCCACTGGTTCTCTTTCTTTCATCTAGACAGTTTTCCCAATCAACATCTGAATATGCAGTTAATTGAAGGTTTTGGTTTCTAGGATACCAAAGACCATAAGTCATTGTACCCTTCAAATATTTGAATATCCTTTTGAAATTTTTTAAATAACTTTGTTTAGGATCAAACTGATAACGACCTTCCATTCCAACAACTTGCATTATATCAGGATGAGATGCTGTGATGTACATAAGCCTGCCTATCATTGATTGGTATGTTCTTTTATCAACATAAGGTGAAAGATCATCTTTACTGAACTTTCAACCAACAACCATAGGTTTACTAACATGAGAGGAATCTTCCATATGGAACTTCTTCAACATTTCTTTCAAATACTTTTCTTGAGAGATAAATAGCCGTGCATAATTCTGATTGATTTGTAGACCAATGAAGTATGACAGTTCTCCTATCATTGACATCTCAAACTCAGTTTGCATTGAATTGGCCAACCATTGAACTAAAGGGTCATTAGTACATCCAAAAATAATGTCATCTACATAAACCAAAACAACTAATAAATCATCACCTTCATATTTAATGTATAGATTACTGTCAACAATACCTTTCTTGAACCCTTTGTCTTGTAAAAATTTGTCTAGTCTATAATACCAGGCTCATGGTGTCTGTTTCAGTCCATATAGAGACTTTTTCAGCTTGCAGACATAGTCAGGAATATCTGTCAGAGAAAAACCTTCAGGTTGCTGCATATATACTTCTTCATCTAGATATCCATTAAGAAATGATGACTTAACATCCATCTAATATATTTAAAGTTCTTATGGCATGCATAGGAAAGAAACATTTTGATGGCTTCCAATCTTTCCACAGGTGCAAAGTTTTCATCAAAATCTTGTCCTTCAACTTGTGCATACCCCTTATAGATCAATCTAGCTTTATTCTTAACAATTTGTCCTTGTTCATTCATTTTTTTCTTAAACACCCATTTGGATCCAATTAGATTCTTATCTACAGGTCCGGGGACAAGCTCCCAATTATTGTTCTTCTCAATCTAATCCAATTCCTCATTCATTTATTTTAACCAATTTACATCTTCACTGGCTTCATTAAAGTTCTTGGGTTCTACTATGGATATGAAGGCTATATGTGATTGCTCGGTGTCTTTGATTATCCTTCTCCTGGTTTGTACACCTTTGTCTTTCTCACCAATTATCTGACTTGCAGGATGATTCTTTCAAGTAATTCTGGAGGAAGGATTTGATGTTGTCTTCTGATTTGAGTATGTCTAAGTGTTGGTGTCTTCATCTGACTCAGAGTCTTCTTTTCTTGATTCTTGGACCAGTTCATCTTCAACTTCAGCTGTGTCTTCTGTAGCAGACTCAATATGTATCACCTCTCTTTCTGAGACTCCTTCATCAAACTTTACATCAATGCAATCAAATAATTTATGTATCCTCTTATTATAACATATGTATCCTTTACTATTTGTAACATCTTCTAATAAGATTCCTTCATCAACCTTGTCATCATACTTTCCAAGGTTTTCATTATTATTCTTTATGTAGCATTTACTCCCAAATACTTTGAAGTGTTTGATTGAAGTAGGTCTTCCATACCAGAGTTCATAAGGTGTCTTGTCACTATGTGGTTTGAGGTGGGATTTTCTAAGAACATGGAATGTTGTGTGTATTTCTTCTACCTAGTAGGTTTGACCAATGTTCTTCTCATTCATCATTGACCTGGCCATTTGCTAAACTATTCTGTTTTTCCTCTCAACTAATACATTTTGCTGTGGAGTTCCTGGGATTGTGTATTCTCTCTTGATCCCATGTTTATCACAGAATTCCTTGAAATCACTTGACACAAATTCTCCTCCTCTATCAGATATTATAGCCTTTAATCCGTTTCCTGTTTGATTCTCAGTTAAGGCCTTAAATATTTTAAATTTCTCAAATGCTTCATCTTTTTATTTGAGAAAAGAAACTCAAGTGAGTCTGGAGTAATCATCAATGATCAACATGAAGTGGTTTTCCTTCCCTATGCCTTCATGTATTGATGGTCCACATAAATCCATATGAATTAGTTGGAGTGGTTTCTCTATTGAAGTAGAGCTCTTGGATTTAAACTATGTCCTGGTTAGCTTTCCTACTTGGCAGGGTTTACACACAGAATCTTGTGGCTTTGATATTCTTGGAAGATATTTTACTGCCTCAAGATTTTTGAGCTTGATTAAGTTGTCAAATTTTATATGTCCAAGTCTCCTATGCCATAACCAACTCTCATCATGTTTGCTTAGATGACACTCTTCTCTATCTTCTTTCAATATATATACATTATTTTCTTTCCTTATGCCTTTAGCCACTACTTGTCCTGAGTTTACAGACTTCATCTTACAATATTTGAAAGTGAACACAACTTCACATCCTCTGTCACACATTTGACTTACACTGAGAAAATTATATTTCAGCCCATCTACAAGCATAACATCTTGGGATTTTCCTTTTCCATTACTTAAACTTACCATCCCTTTACCCTTGATTTTACCTGGTTTATCATTTCCAAAGGTCACATTTCCTGTTTTACTTTTACCTATAGACATAAACTTATCCTTGTCTCCATTCATGTGATTGGAACATCCACTGTCTATATACCAGGGGTATTTTTGTTTTTGAGATGAAAGTACTAGACCACATTTGTCACTATCTTTCTTTTTCCATGTTCTTGCATTTCTAGCTAAGGTTTTTATCTTTGTATCTACGTTGTAATTCTTCAGATGGCAGTTTGTAGCTTTGTGGCCGAAGTTATTCCAGTTATAGCATTGAATCTCTTTGTTCAATAGGTCAAATTGATTGGTGCAACTTTGCCTACTCATTGGCTGTTTAGTTCTATGTTGCAAAGATTGTTTATTTCTTGATATCCTCAGTTGCATGTCTCTAAACTTAATTTGACAATCAAAAATCTTATGACCAAAATTAGAGAAGTAAAAACAGTAACCATGTAAGAAATTTTGGTACTTGAAGGTTGGCCTTCTTATTGGCATTTGTTGTTCCATTTTATGATATCCTTGTTTTTTATTAGGGATCATCTTGTCTTCATTATCTTTTGGTGACAAAGTACTCACATGGTCTATTTGTCTGCTGACTTGGAACTTGATCATCTTTACTGGCTCTTTTCTTTCTATCTGTTTGCTGCTTGAACCACTTACATAACCTAAAACAGTCTTCAACAAGGGAGATCTTTGTTTTCTCAGAATGTCATTTAGATCTTCCGAGGCTTTAATGCTTGGAATATTTTGGAGATACAATGCTTTAAACTTCACCATTTCTTTTCTGATTTTTACTACCTCTTCTTCCAAGGCTTTACATCTTGCCTTCTTTTCTGATAACTTTCATTTCAAAATGTCTTATATTTTCTTTGCCTCTTCTAATTCCACTTTTAGCAGGGCAAAGTCTTCATCAAGTTTTTTACTGTCTTTCTCAAACTATATCAACAATTGTTTTCTCTTCTTCTTCTTAAGTTTGAGTCTATCAATTTCTTCTAGAGCACTGATCAATTCTCCTTCCAAGTCAACCACAACTTCTTCATCATCAACATCACTTCCTGTTATTTTATTATCATAATCCTCTTTGGCCATTAGAATAAAGTCATTAATATTATCTTCACAAGATGAGTCATTATCCGTGTCTCCTGAAGAGACATCATTGTTTACACACAAAAAAATATTTTTACCAAATCTCTTGAATTTGTACTTCTCTTCACCTTTAGAGTTATGGTCCTTATTCTTGTGTAGACACTTAGATGCAAAGTGACCTATATTTCCATAGTTAAAACATTTGAAGGGAAAATTTCCTTGGTACTTTCCTGATCCTTTCTTTAGTCTTCTCACGAATCTTGATTCAATTTCATTAGGCTAAGAATCCTCATTCTTATCCTCCTTAAATGATTCTTCTCTAGAGGTGGGTTTATCTTTAACTATCCTCATTTCATATGCAGTCAACGTTCATAGAAGTTGATCAAAAGCCAAAGTTTTTAGATCATTAAGTTCTTCTATAACAGAGACCTTTGGGTTGAACCTATCTGTAAGAGATCTCAAAATTTTCTGAACTAAAGAGGGTTCCTCAATTTTTTCACCAAGTGCCTTCATTGCATTTACTAGTTCCTCAACTCTCAGAAAGTACTTCCCAACAATTTCATCCTCTTTCATCTTTAGTTGTTCAAACTGTACTCTGTAGGTTTGAATATTGGTGTCCTTTACCTTCTCATTACCCTCATAACTGCTAATGAGTTTGTCCCACATTTCTTTGGCAGTTTCTAAGTTCATAACTTTTACAAATTATTCTTTTGCAAGCCCACTCAGAATAACATTCATAGCCTTAGCATTAAAGATGAATTCTAGCTTGCCATCCTTATTAGCTATACAACTGGTTTGACATAACTAGTCTCTACCACATCCCAAACATCTGCACCTAAAGCCATTATGTAGGTTCTCATCCTAACTTTCCAGAAGGAAAAGTTTGATCCATTGAATAGGGGGGCCTTATTGGTTGAAGTTACTTCATGGCTAGTCATGATTAAGATCTAGGATCTACCCTTATATAAAAGGAACCGACTTTGATACCAATTGTTGGACAACTGAGAGGGGGGGGGTGAATCAGTTGTTACTGTGATTAAACAATTATGCCTATTTTAAACTCTTTAGAGAACACTCAATGACGATCACAATAATGCAGAGATGTAAGTAATAGAATATTCAACATCAATCACACACATGAAATATACAGAGACATGTATTTCTTGAGGAAACCAATAAAGGGAAAAACCTCTTCTTCTTTATATGATAAGTAAGCTTTATTTTCTGTACATTATCATTCTTATGAGAACCAACTCATTGTGAGGCTACCACCTCTGTTTTGCAAGCTGCAACTTGCTGAGAGCACCAACTCTCTGGTTTCTCTAGCACCCACTAGAAGGAAGCACCAACTCCTTGAGTGTTCTAGCATCAACTGGATGGAAGCACCAACTTCCAGTCACACAAGCACCAACCTATATAACAGAGAACAACAGTTCTCCCTTGCACCACCCTGCCACCTTGGTTTTTTCTAGCTGCAACCATATTGAAGCTACAATACCTTGTGTTCAAGAACCCACTTGAAACTTTGAGGACACCAATCCTCCCTAGCACCTCCCAACCACCCTAAAATATTAATATTTTCTTTTGAAAACTTTGTCACAATGATACAACATTTATCTATGGCTTACCAGTCTCATCACTGTTCTGATACACTGCTCTTCTCTACCTACATCATTGTCTTCCTGCTCACATTCTTATTTGATATTTCTGTTCTTCTGCTCTATCTCTGCATGCACACCTTGGCTTCCTCTTCCTCTATCAGATATGCATTTTTGTTCTGTGCGCTACGCCTCTTCTGTGCGTTTCAACTGTTGTACATAGTCTGATTTTACCTGCATGAATAAATCTCAACATAAACACCCTCCTCTTCTCTGTTTTGCATATATTTATAATGCCTAGTCCTCTACCAGATCGTCCATGCAACTCATCGTCTTCTTTGGCAGTTATACTGAGTCTGTTCATCATCAGTGGCTTATCCTGAGATTCTCTGCCTTTTTTGGTAGTGCGACTCTTTGTCTTCTCTATCACAGTCGAGATTTATCCTCTCTATTGCAGTTACATACTTCAACACTTTTCCATCTGTCAATTATATCTATGATCAGTCTTCATTCCACTGGAATTTACCTCAAGACTCTTCATCTTCTCTGGAAATCACCCTGAGATTATTCAAATTATCTGGCCAATTTCATCACTACTTTCTGGAAGTTACCGAGAGAACCTCAATGGGCTCAAACCTTTGGCGCCTTTTCCCTTCCTGGGAAAAACTTCACAGTGGGCATTACATTTTTTGACTAAGCCCCTTTATTTCATGTGACCACTGGCTGTGACCTGGGGCAAAGCACTAGGGTGCTTCGCAATTTTGTGTTCCGCGATCTTCTATTGTGAGTTTCCTGGACTCTCCCAACTCGAGAAATCTGAAATACTCCATATCTGATCAATGGTCTAGATATTTCCCTTATATCGACGACTACGATCAAATCACAATTTTGCGTTTCACGATGTCTGGTTGTGAGTTGCCTTGAAACTCCCAACTCGTGCAACTCTGAGGTGGAGCTTAGAAACATGCTATCTCCTTCACCAATGTGACCATGGGTCAAGCATTCGAGCGGTTCACAAATTCGTGACTCGCGATGTCAGAGGTTCGAGCACCTCCCTTCTTCTGATTCTCGAACTTCCGACTTAAAACACCTGAGATCAATGATCTAAGATTTCCTATGACTCAACGGTCGTGATCATCTTCTACATTTCAGGATTTCGTGAGTTCCTGTCTGACATGGTCCTTGCTGACATGGTATGAAGTTGTCCTTGCTGACATGGATCTCCTCTTGTGGCACATGTTATTTTCCTAGATCTGATGGCCCAGATTAGTCCTCAATCCAACGAATATGATCAACTTGCGACTTCACATTTAGGGTGTTTTAACATGAGTCAACCATGACTCTTCCGACTCCCAACTCCCTATTTTTTGAAAATTGCTCCAGATCAATGACCCACAACCCTCTATGATCCAATGGTTCGAATCTTATCGGGACTTCGTGTTTCGCAAATTTGGAGGAAAACTCACCTTTGACTTCTCTAGCTTGCAAGTCAACAAAATGAGGATCTCTCACCACGTGTCCTCTAGATCCAATGACCCAAATCATTTCGTGACTTTGCATATCGTGAGTTCCTACAAATCTCACCTTTGACCTCTCCAGCTCGCGAGTCAACGAAATGTTGATCTCTCACCATGTGTCCTCTGGATCCAATGATTGAGATCATTTCACGACTTCTCATATCATGAGTTAGAGGATGGCTCTTGGCCATTATCCTCTTCAAATTTATACTGGATCCAACGGTTGCTAGTCCTACACACTCTGATCCGACAATTGAGGTCTAATATCCTCCTCTATGCACTCCTCCTATCTGGAATCTGATCTGACGAACATCGAGTATTCGAGATTGGTGATCCAACAACCATTGTTTCTCCTCTTCCTGAACTTACGCATCCTCCTGAATTGGAAGAATTTATAAATGTCAAATGTTCTGTGACCTTTGATCCTTCTGTGAGCCTTGATGTATGGACCTCGTTTGCACTTCCCAAAACTGCTATCTCTTCTGAGATTTATTGTCTCTGCATATTGTTAACTTATTCACTTGAGCTTACACTATTCCTATTTTTCCATTGATGCACACTCTGATCTTTCTATCAATGACAAGCACACTCTGCCTGTAATCATGACATCGTCGCTATTGTTATTGTCATCAATGACAAGCATACTCTTCTTGTAAATATGCCAACAATTGTAATGCAAATATTGAGTGGTTGCTCTCATTTGTCAATTGTATTCAATTAATGTAATGAATGAGAAGTAGATGTAGGATTTAATTCGATTTGATAGCTTAGGGTTGTAGGAGGGAAAACTCTAGAAATCTCACTTGTATGTATTGTATTGTATTATTATTCTCATTGTAACTAAGTTGTAGAGGGACATAATCCAGTTGCCTCACGGTTCTTGGAAAAGAACCTTCACCTGTCTCTGGTTCTTTTATCTTTGGTGCTCTCTGCGAGCATCTGGTGGTTGGATTTCTCAGTGGCATTGTTCCTCTAAATCTTGTTAAAACCTGGTTTTTTGATAATCATGGGGATGATATAGCCTTTGAGTTGTTCGTCTTTCTCCTTTGGACGCTCTGGAATTCTCTTATGTGCAGAATGAATTTGTTCACAATGGTTCAATACATTTTAATCAGGAAATATCTTATCGTGTCACATCAGCCATTCAATTCAGGTTATGAGTGAATTTTCTATAAATCTGTCGTCGAATATTTAGAACTTAAATTCATCATGGGTTTATGGAGGAGGAACGGGTGGTGATGTGGTCTATCAGGGATTTTTAAAAATGTTGTTTTGATTGGCGCACAAGGTAGCAACTAATGTGGGATCATGTATTAATTATATCCTTAAATTTCCAAAATTTGATCATATCTAATGCTGAAAACGTCCCGTAGTGTCACTCTTTCAATGGGTGGATCGGGGATCGGGTTCATGCTATGAAAATTTTCGTTGATATTCTCCTATAAAATATCCAACACCAATCGATCTTACCATACCATGCTGACGCATAAAAGATGACTTGGAGGTGTGACTAGGATCTAGGCAACCAAGAATGACTCAGGATAGAACTATACCGTACGAACTTCTTACTTGGTAAAGACACATGGTGTTGGAGACCAGTGACTTATTTTTCTCATGTTATTCAGATTCGGGACTTTCCTTAAGCTATTCGTTATAAAACAAACCTTAGCTTTCCGATGCTAAAAAAGTGTCAAGGATTGGCGATCTACGATAAGCCTACCAAAGCGCTCTCGGATTGTCTCCCGTGAAAAAGTCTCGATGTCGAAAATGCATAGGGGATCGACGATTGGGGATAGATTTATCTTGGTAAAAAATGTTTGTTGTGATCCTTCTGGGTTTTCCCCAATTTCGATAAAGTGCATCGGGCATTGGTTATCGATGATTTCTTTTCGTTCTTCGTCAACTCTTGTCCTCTCGGTATTTTACTAATGCTGAAGGGGAATTGACTATCTCTCAAAACGTTATGAAAAAAACTTAAAGGAAACCAAAACTTCCTTTTTCCGATGCCGATGAAGATCAACGATCGATGACTGTTTTTTTTCAAGTGGTTCCTATACTTGAATTCTTTTCGACACCGAACCTGAGCGCATTGGGTGTAGTGTTTGGTTGTCGATTCTTAATTTAGGTGTTAAGGTATTTTAGTCACGGGGTTTTAGACGTTCAAACAAAAATGGATAGGCGATGAGAGTCATGAAAATTAACAAAGACAAAACATTTCCCAAAATGAAATCGAGTCAGACAGTGCATAAGACCAGGTGGTATGAAAAAAGTGAAAATTTTGATAAGGATTTTTAGGGTGTGTTTAGTGCTCAACAAATGGAGACTTACTGGGTGAAATACGAATCTTTTTTCCTTCCTCAGGATCAACTGATGAAAAATATGGTTAAGAACTTAACTGGTTTTATCATAACCTCTTTATTCTTGCATTTGAAATCCCTGGTTGGTGAAATTCCACCTTTGTTTCCTGTAACCTTTTCCCACACCCTCTTTGACAAGATTCGAGAAAAGGATTCACTGGAACCAGGCCTTTAGTTATCATCATTAACTTGCTATGGTGTTGCTCCACTGCCAGCGAGCATCCATATCCCCGATAGAGTCACCTTGACATTAGAGACCTTGCTCCGCTGCCAACGAGCATCCATAACCCCGATGCAGTTATCTGCATACCCTCTCCTACCTTGTACTCATTTGAAATAATTGATTTTATTTTGGAAGAATGTCGTGAGAGAGTGGGAGAGGAGGGCGTCTATTGTTTGCAAAAATGAGATGGTTAAGATGAATTTTTTTCTAGTTTTGTCTTGAGGTACATGTAGTTCTTTCTAGCTTACCACCTTTCCCTTCAGGTTTTACCAGAGCACCAGGCAGACACTTCATCACTTTTCCAAGGTTGTTCATCTACATAGGTTAGATAGAGGAATCCTTTAAAACAACCACAGGTCTCCCAGTGCTTCTTGTGTTGTATGTAAGCGATGAGTCAGGAACAAAGTTCTTCATATCGCATGAACTAAGGTCAAATAATGTCTTGCTAAACACAAAATTCAAAAGCACATAAGTACTATAACAAGAAACAAAAACAAAAATGAACTCCGCAATCAGCTTACCTAAAAAGAAAACATCATGAAAACAAACACATTTGTGTTTTTTAATGAAAATATTGTTTTAGGGCTTGGCCATTCATCGGGAGGGCGTCAAGTTCCCCCCTCATATTTTGTAACCGCTACATGCCTACCCCAATTTTCTTGGCTACCTGAAAAGGTCCGAGCCATAGATTCTGAAACTTCGAATGTTTTCCCTTCGGCTCATTTTCTCTGTCCCATTTTAGGACTAAGTCTCCTACTTCAAAATTATTCTCTTTGGACTTATTCTTATAAAACCACCTTTTAACTATCTGACGATGAGCTATGAAATTTGACTTTGCTTTCTCCCTTTCTTCTTCCAACATGAAGAGGGTATCAATTCTTTTTTGTATAACTGATGAGGGTTGTCCTCTAGAATCCTTAGCAAGCTAAAGAGATGGAAGATACAACCCATTCAGGAGAATGGATTCCTGTCCATATACCATAAAGTATGGGGAATTCACTATAGCTTCCTTATATGTTACTCTCTCAACCATACGGGGTTATGAAGTGAGCTGTGTCAATTCCTCTAGTTGTCTACAACTATTTTCTTTAATATCCTCACTAGGTTCATATTGGTTGGTTCTACGACTCTGTTCCCTTATGGATAGTAGTTTCCAGAGTAAATGATTATGATTCCTTTGTCTTGAGCGAACTCTGTTAATAGGGTGGAAGAAAATTAAGTGACATTATCAAAAACAAGGATGAAAGGCATACTGAACCTTGTGATCAACTAATGTTCTATGAATTGGATCACCACTTTTTCGTTTACATGAGTTAGAGGGATGACCACTTCCGATTTAGTGAAATTGTCTGTGGCAGTCAATATGTATCTATGTTGTTTTGAAGAACTCAATGTAATTTCTCCTATGATATCTAACCACATTGCTCCAATGGCATAGAGACGACCATATGTTGGAGTGGTACAACTGCTCTCTTTTCCCTCCCCATGCTTATTTGACAAGTTTTACAGTTTCTAGTATATGTGTGAGCATCCATGAACAAAGTAGTCCAATAATAGCCATCTCTCAGTATTTTGTGAGTGATGGTGTTCCCCGTGAAATGCCCACCTACAAGACCATCATGGAGCTCCTTCATAACCTTATCTACATCTTCACGTTCAAGACATATTAAAAGTACCCCATCATAATTAACACGGAATAACACTGAATTTATGAGACGATATTGTGTTGATTTTAACCTGAGAGCTCTCATTTCCCTAGGGTTTAGGTTTTCTGGGAAAGTCCCACGATGCAGGAGATAAGTCAGTTTCTCATACCAAGAATCTTTCCTTGGAGATGTTGGAACTATTTTTACAGGCAGCATAGACTTGTCATTGATCGAAAGTACAGTAGTGAAACAGACATCAGAATCCTTTAAAGATTCAAGGAAGATAAGCTCAGGAGGAATAACATTCTTATAAGTGCAAGAAGCACAGGAAAGAGATTGAGAGCCGTCGGATCTCACTCGGAAATCCCGACAGCTGTTGGATCGGGAGAAGCTGCGTAGATGTTAAGCGCAGGAGTTGGCGTGTAGAAGAAGTGATCTGCGCCATCAGATTGGAAGCAGATACTCGACAGCCATCAGATCTGCAAAATATGCGAGGGAGATAAGTCATCGGAGATTCAGGGATCGAGAGTTTATAATGTCCAATCCACTTGACATCGAAAACTCCGAAATCGCGATACACGATTTCGCGATTTGATCCTAGCCATTAAATCAAGCAGTGATCGGGACCATCCACGTGTAAACAGGGGGCTTCATCGGAGAATCGGGAATCGGAGTTTCATGAGTCTCATGAACATTGACAACGAAAACCCTGAAATCGCGATATGCGATTTCGCAATGTAATCGCAGCCGTTGAGCCAAGATTGCATTTGAACCGTTGATTCAACCCACGAAAGCACACCACGTCAGCAAAGGGACATGTGGCACAACCAGGGAATGACAGGTGTCAGGCAGATTCAACACTTCAGGCACATGAAAGTCACGAATCAGAATGACACGTGGCAGGATCTAACACGTGTCAAACCAGTGTGACATCAGCAGAGGCATCGATGATCAGGACCGTCCATCTGAGAGGACGCGTGGCAGGAGATTAGTGCCATCGGCGAAAGGCCCGACAGGAGGTCGTTCATCGACTAATCGGAAATCGGGATATCGGAGATCCCGGGCACAAAGGTTTTGTGCATTTTGAAATCGCGATCCGCGAAATCCCGATGAGTGGGGTACAGCTGTCAGCACAACAATGAAGGAGGACAGAGGCGTAGTAGAGGCCATTTGTTAGCATATGAATGGAGCGTCGGGATTTGGACGATCGGGAATCACCGGGTGAATGCATTGATTCATCACAAACTCCGTAGCCCCGACGGGGTTAGGTTGTGATCATGGGTAATGGTCATATGGACCATTGTGTAGCTGAATGGGGCTAAAGCTCAGGAAATCGGGGATCGGGAATCCTCTATGCATGTACATCGTGACATCAAAAATGTCGAAACCCCGATGAGCGGTTTGACTGAGGTCATGTGTTGACGATCTTATGGGGCCAAGGCCTATAGCCAGCAGGGCTAGCATATGGAATGCCGAAAACCGATTCGAAAAGGCACGCGTAAGTTTAATTCAAAATTTAAATAGGAGCCCGATTTCCTCTGGGTAATAAATGTGGACCCGATGAGCGTTGAACGTGTCCTGGACCAATGGGCATAAGAAGGGGTCGATGCTCTTCCTACAGGTGATTATGGGCAGAGGAAAAGCAGGACGGTGATAGGTCGCAGAGGTCCTTTTTGCAGGATGCAGAGGCCATTTTCTGACAGTAGGGATAGCTACTGGCGGGTGAGGTCATTTGTGTAGGCAGCATGGAAGATTTGAAGAAAGAGGAACCTCCTTGTGGAAGTTGGTCGGCAGATCTACATTGACAGAGAGATCTCAGCTATGGGTTCAGCAAACATGAGATTAGAAGCATTATCTCCAGGTTTATTGAGTTGTTTAATATGTGTCCTTTGGTAACTGCCTGACAGTCTGTAGATCTGTGGTTACTCTTGAGATAATTTCTGTTACTATCATAACCACTAGATGAAACTGCCTGATCCAGTGTGAA
>ML782396.1:600110-616480 GCA_009831015.1 Picea engelmannii | reverse complement strand
AGGAAGATAAGCTCAGGAGGAATAGCATTCTTATAAGCGCAAGAAGCACAGGAAAGAGACCGAGAGCCGTCGGATCTCACTCGGAAATCCCGACAGCTGTTGGATCGGGAGAAGCTGCGCAGATGTTAAGCGCAGGAGTTGGCATGTAGAAGAAGTGATTTGCGCCATCAGATTGGAAGCAGATACTCGACAGCCATCAGATCTGCAAAAGATGCGAGGGAGATAAGTCATCGGAGATTCGGGGATCGAGAGTTTATAATGTCCAATCCACTTGACATCGAAAACTCCGAAATCGCGATACGCGATTTCGCGATTTGATCCCAGCCATTAAATCAAGCAGTGATCGGGACCATCCACGTGTAAACAGGGGGCTTCATCGGAGAATCGGGAATCAGAGTTTCACGAGTCTCGTGAACATTGACAACGAAAACCCCGAAATCGTGATATGCGATTTCGCGATGTAATCGCAGCCGTTGAGCCAAGATTGCATCTGAACCATTGATTCAACCCACGAAAGCACACCACGTCAGCAAAGAGACACATGGCACAACCAGGGAATGACAGGTGTCAGGCATATTCAACACTTCAGGCACATGAAAGTCACGAATCAGAGTGACACGTGGCAGGATCTAACACGTGTCAAACCAGTGTGACGTCAACATAGGCATTGATGATCGGGACCGTCCATCTGAGAGGACGCGTGGCAGGAGATTAGTGCCATCGGCGAAAGGCCTGACAGGAGGTCGTTCATTGGCTAATCGGAAATCGGGATATCGGAGATCCCGGGCATAAAGGTTTTGTGCATTTCGAAATCACGATCCGCGAAATCCCGATGAGTGGGGTACAACTGTCAGCACAACAGCGAAGGAGGATAGAGGCGTAGTAGAGGCCAACTGTTAGCATATGAATGGAGCGTCAGGATTTGGACGATCGAGAATCACCGGGTGAATGCATTGATGCATCACAAACCCCGTAGCCCCGATGGGGTTAGGTTGTGATCATGGGTAATGGTCATATGGACCATTGTGTAGCCGGATGGGGCTAAAGCTCGGGAAATCGGGGACCGGGAATCCTGGAGGCATGTACATCGTGACATCAAAAACGCTGAAACCCCGATGAGCGGTTTGACCGAGGTCATGTGTTGACGGTCTTATGGGGCCAAGGCCTATAGCCAGCAGGGCTAGCATATGGAATTCCGAAACCCGATTCGAAAAGGCGCGCGTAAGTTTAATTCAAAATTTAAATAGGAGCCCGATTTCCTCCGGGTAATAAATGTGGACCCGATGAGCGTTGAACGTGTCCTGGACCAATGGGAATAAGAAGGGGTCGATGCTCTTCCTACAGGTGATTATGGGCAGAGGAAAAGCAGGATGGTGATAGTTCGCAGAGATCCTTTTTGCAGGACGCAGAGGCCATTTTCTGACAGTAGGGATAGCTATTGGCGGGTGAGGTCATTTGTGCAGGCAGCATGGAAGATTTGAAGAAAGAGGAACCTCCTTGTGGCAGTTGGGCGGCAGATCTACATTGACAGAGAGATCTCAGCTATGGGTTCAGCAAACACAAGATCAGAAGCATTATCTCCAGGTTTATTGAGTTGTTTAATATGTGTCCTTTGGTAACTTCCTGACAGTGTGTAGATCTGTGGTTACTCTTGAGATAATTTCTGTTACTATCATAACCACTAGATGAAACTGCCCGATCCAGTGTGAAAATTAATGAAACATGGTCAGTAGTGAGTATGAGGGTTAAACCCTTCAGTAGTAGCATTCTACCAGTAGAAACTGGTGCTATCTTCAGGGGGTTGAAGCTCCCTTCCAGGAAAGGCTGGTAAATGAGAGAAGGTTGTAGCCTTCTGCAGGTAGAATCCTGCGTACTAGTATGAGTCTGCACTAGTACATTGTTGTAGAATGTTTTCTTAATAATAATCATTGAAGACAGAGACAACAACAGCGGTGGTTTTCTCCTTATTTGGGTTTCCACCTTAAATCCTGGTGTTCATGTGTCCTATTCATCTGTGTTAGTTTATTTTGTTGAATTACTGTTTAAAGGACATCTGATGAATGAAGAAATCCATAATATGATCCCTGGATGCACTACTTCTTTCATAAGAATATACAATAACTGGTCTCTATAAAGTAGACTAAGATTTTTCAGTGAAAGAAAAGTGAAAAATTGTTAATAGCTCAAAATACTGATTCACCCCCCCTCTCAGTATTTTTTCAACAGGAGAGATGTACGAAGCTTCACCACACCATAATGCCAATTCATTATCCCACCTGGGGTCTTCATTTACTTGGTCCTGGGCTTCAACTTCCAGTTTACATAATCCTTGTCCCTTAACTAGTTTAACAGGTTTTATATCTAGATCAAATTATTGGACTACTGCCATCCAGTTCCCTCTTATTTCCCCCATATCCTATTGAGTGAATAGGGATCAGACTACGGGATGAGGCACAATGAATTTGGCATGGTTCTTTAGGATGTCTGATCTGTAGTGTTTCACTTCCTTGTATACTGCATAGGCATGCTTGTCTATATCAGGGTAATTTAGTTCATCCCCTCAGATATTAGTGCTCGTGAATGAGACTGAGGCCTCGTTGTTGTCATCATCTTTCTGATTCAATACTACAACTAACGATTGGTCAGAGGCAAACGTATAAAGGAAGAAATATTTTCCAAATTTAGGACTTCCCAACACTGGAGCTTGAGATATTGCAGCCTTAATATTGCTGAAAGAAATTTTTCGTTCATCATCCCACTTAAATTCAACATCTTTGAGGATCATTTTTTGTAGGGGTTTGATAGTTTCATCGAAATCAGTGGTGAACTTTCTCCAAAATTGCTTTTCCCAAAGAAGGATTGCATAGACTTTTTGTTGTGGGGTAATGGAAGTTGAGCTATAGCTCTAATTCATTCTGGGTCTATGCAAATTCCTGCTTGAGATATAATATGACCTAGTAGCCTACCTTCCTCGACACCAAATATAGTTTTCTTAGGGTTTAAGTATATACCGTATTTACTACACCTTTCAAAAATATGGGTTAAGTGTCAAATGTGATCTTCTCTATTCTTTGAGTACACTGTCACATCATCCAAGTAAACTACTACACATTTGTTGATTAGTCCCTGAAACACTATGTCCATGGACCTTTGGAAGGTTTCCCCTGAATTGATTAACCCAAAGGGCATGCATTTATAAGAAAAGGTTCCCCACTTGGTTCAGAAGGTAGTTTTCAAACGATCTTCCTCTAAAACTAGAACTTGGTAGTAACTTGAAAAATTGTCCAGCAGGGAGAAAATATTATAACTAGACACAGTTTGCAAGAGTTGCTCCATCAATGGGACTGAGTAGTTGTCCTTTTCTTATGCTCTGTTGAGGTTTCTAAAATCCACACATAGACAGATTTCCCAATACTTTTTCCTGACATGAACCAAATTTTCTACCCATGTAGAGTGTCTAACCTGGAAGATAATATTGGCATCTAGTAATTTCTTTAACTCCTGACACATGAGAGGCTCTAGGGATGGGTGGTACTTCCAAAGCTTCTGTTGGAAGGGTTTCACTTCGGGCTTTAACGATATTGTGTGTTGAATGATACATGTATCATAATTTTTCAGGTCTTAGTAGGATGATGCAAAGACATCTTGATATTATCTGAAAATTTGAGATAGGCCTTCCTTTCCTCTTTAGATATTGTCTTGCCGATATTTATGTTCTTGGGGTTTTTCGAGGTTCCTATATTTATAGTCTCATACATGGGACAAGAAATCCCCGTCTTTGTGTTCGTTGACCCTTTAAATATTTACCTTAAGTCAAAAAGGTTTTCTAAATTGGCTACCCCTTTTGGTATCATGTGAGACCTTGGTTTTCCAGTCGGTTTATTTGTATGAGGATCGATTTCCACTAATTTCTCCTGAAATACTTCATCGTCAATAGCCAGGTATTTAAAATTATCTTGATTGGTCAAAAATTTTATGATCTTTTCATCGCCTTCAAAGACCTTCCAATTAGAAATATTTTTGGGCATGGATGGTTTGTAGAGTAGCTCCACAGTGAACCAGGAGGCTTCATAATATTCTAGAGGTGATATCCTTGAGGTAGCAGTGGCCAGAGAATCAAACAGAGTGTTCTTTGTCCTAGGGATCACTATAATGTTGAAGGCTTCAAAATGTTCTATTAGTCTGTGCACTTCCTGTTGATAATTCCTCAGGTGGGGAGAGTTGCAATGTATAGTGTTCCTTACTTGTCTAACAATGATTTTAGAATCTTTGAAAACCTTCAGTTCTTTAATGTTGAATTCTATGGCTTTCTTTAGCCCTTGTACTAGAGCTTCATACTCAACGATGTTGTTTGTGCACTCAAATTCGAGTCTGAAGGACATGAAATTTCGTTTACCTTTGGGATTAATAAGGATACACATTGCCCCTGACCCTTGTTGCGATTTGGATCCATCAAAGTATAAGGTCTAGATATATGAGCGAAAACCATCAGTTTCTTTCTTTTTACTTTCCTCCTTTCCTACTATATGTTTCGTGATTCTCAACACAGGTTCTTGACAAAAGAGGGTTTCCTCCGTCGTCATCGGAAAATTTTCTTGAAAAGTCATTTCACAGTTTTGAGTAAGAGGGACATTAGATGAGAGGGGGGAGAAATTCTCGAAATTAGAGTCACATGAATAATTTCCTAATACGTGGAAATCTGTCAAAGAGGGTTCATTGAGGGTTTCTAGGTTAGTGACAATATGTTTCAGGTATCTTTCCCTGTCGATCCTGATCATATTTGTGTGTCCCTTTAATGGAAACCAAAGGTGTGCCCAATCTGTACTAAAGTATCCTTTTAACTTGTTGGACCAATATCGGTTAAGTAGCAATCCATAAGCTTCTGGGATATCTACTACAATGATGTCAATTACTTGAACAAATTTTGGGTGTTTCTCCATTTTGATCATTACATATTTGAGCTCTCCTACAACCTTCACTTGGGTTCTTTCTGGTTGTATCACATGTTTATCACTTTTGAGAGGGGTTGCATTTAGTTTCTTGCATATAGATAGTGGAATAACATTAGAGGATGCCCCTGAGACAGCCAAAGAGTTATGGAGGCCAAATTCTCAAAAGTATAGGGGGAAATCCTATATACTACGTCTTCATGTTGGAAATTCATCAGTCTAATAGCTAGTATGAATTTTTTTATATGGTCTTCAGGAAATTCTGAGGTTTCAGGGTCAAATTTAGGGAGTAAAATTTCTAGATGTCAGGGAAGATTATGTACTCATCCGGGGATGGCCATAACATCTCTGGACAACCAAGGTTGATTATTCTGAGGTGGGTTTCCCCTTTCTTCATTATGATCACTGCCATCTTCCATGTCATCTGAATATGAAACTAAGCGTTCTGAGTTAAAAATTTGTCATCGGAAAAATCATCGGGCTTGGAGAAGTTACTGGCTAGTGTTTTTGGGATTAGATTAAGAGGATGCTCAATTTCGGTGATGGATAAATCTATCAGGTCTTTTACTATGTGAATGAAAACCTCGTCAGGGGTGTCGACCCCTAGTCTTCTTACTTTTTTTCTATGAGGAAGTAACAGAGCTAA
Organism: Picea engelmannii; assembly: GCA_009831015.1. Taxonomy (NCBI): domain Eukaryota; kingdom Viridiplantae; phylum Streptophyta; class Pinopsida; order Pinales; family Pinaceae; genus Picea; species Picea engelmannii. The sequence goes on along the minus strand of ML782396.1, from coordinate 610,885 downwards.
GGGTAGTGCTCTGATTTGTCAGGCGTAAGCTCTTGTGATTATTCTGAACTGGTTCAAATCCTCGTGAGGAAGAGCATAAGATATTTAAGGGAATATATGTTCTTCCTCTTACTGAGGTGAGTTACTCATTTAAGGAGTACTCAATGTGTGTGGGCTGTCTCGAGAATGACTAGCCATGCATGTGTACTATTTTGAATCTATAGGCTATGTGAAATATTATATCGAAAATATTTTCATCCATTCATTCTTAGGCCCTCTGTTATTGGATAAATCAGTAGGTGCAGACACTAACCGATCTCCCTAGTGTTAATGTTTAATCCATTATTATAGATGTTCGCATTTCATTAGATAACAATAGCATAATCCAAGATCATTGAGAAATACACAATCACAAGAGACATAGCATTTATCTTGGGAAACCCTTTAGGGGAAGAAAACCCAGCAAAACTTCCTTAATATAGATAGCCAATACAATTCCAAGAGATCTCTTATGATAATATAGAAAGTCCTCTCCTAGATATGCGCCACTCTCTCTTTCCTTTGCCGGTAACAGATCAGAACTTGTCTCTCAAACTGAGCAAGTGAGTTGTGTCTAAGTGAGGCACTAGCCTCCTTTATTTATACAAGTCTGGCACATGTAAAGTGTCTCTTCACTGGCAGGGCCGACTTCTCAAACTGGGTGGGTAAACCCACCTTTATTATATTTCTGGGTCGCTTTAATAACTGCTAGGGCCGACTTCTTATTCTTCCTATTACAATTGTCTTTTGACCAATCCGCAAAAGGGGATTTGTTCTTATTACAATAACCAATATGATCAATCCACAATGGGGATTGATCCTATGAATAATATATCAATAATAATAAGAATAATCTTTGCAGTTACAATATTTCAACACTCCCCCTTAACAAGAAGGGTATTCTTTAGCAGCATCATGTGAGAGAGAGAGGACAACATCATCAACAACATCAAGTGGGAGGACATCATCATCAATATCATCTTGGATAACATATCTATAAATCATTGAAACTTTTCTTCATCGGAAACATCGTCATTCTCAAGGGAATGCCATCATCATCTGCATCAATATGTATTAGTATAAAAACTGATACATCATCATCATCACAACACAAGGATGGCTCATCATAATACAAGACTGGCTTTACGTCACAACTGTTAAGTTGGAATCTTATTACTTGTTTCATCTCATCATCTTGCTTTACATCATAGCACTCAATCTGGAAGCAAGATACTCGTCCTGCTTTACATCACAACCATCAGGTTGGAAGCAGGATACTAGACTGGCTTTACGTCACAGCTATCCAGCTGGAATCTCGGTGCTAGTCTCATCATATCATCTTTCTTTACGTCTGACAACTTGGTTAGAAGAAAGGAACGTCTCATCTTGCTTTACGTCTGACAACTCGGTCAGAAACAAGGAAAATCTATTCTTTCTTTACGTTTGACAACTTGGTCAGAAGTAAGGAACATCTCTTCTTTCTTTATGTCTGACAACTGGATCAGAAGAAAGGAACATCTCTTCTTGCTTTACATCTGACAACTCAGTCAGAAGAAAGAAACATCTCTTCTTGCTTTACGTATGACAACTCGGTCAGAAGCAAGGAACATCTCTTCTTTCTTTACGTCTGACAATTCGGTCAGAAGCAAGGAACATCTCTTCTTTCTTTACATCTAACAACTCGGTCAGAAGCAAGGAACGTCTCTTCTTTCTTTACGTCTGACAACTCGGTTAGAAGTAAGGAACAACTCATCTTGCTTTACATCTGACAACTCAGTCAAAAGAAAGGAACACATCTCATCTTGCTTTACGTCTGACAACTAGGTCAAAAGAAAGGAACACATCTCATATTGCTTTACTTCTGACAACTAGGTCAGAAGCAAGGAACACATCTCATCTTGCTTTACATCTGACAACTAGGTCAGAAGCAAGGAACACATCTCATCTTTCTTTACGTCTGACAACTAGGTGAGAAGCAAGGAACATCACATCTACTCCCCCTTTTGAGGAAGGTCCTTTCGGACTATGCCAAGCTTATCTTGGAAGTACTCAAGCTTCACATGAGATAGGGGCTTGGTCAACACGTCAGCAACCTGTTCATCTGTGCTAATGTACTGGATCTTTAAGGCTCCTCTTTGTACCATGTCATAGATGTAATGATAACGCATCTCTATGTTCTTCGACCTATCGTGGAATACATGATTCTCTGTCATCTTTATGCAGCTCTGGTTGTCACATAGAATCACAGTTTCTCTCATCTTTAAGTCAAATAGGTTGGTCAATGACTTTCGAAGCCATATAGCTTCGCAACTAGCAGAACATGCGGCAATGTATTCTGCTTCCACTGTGCTGAGAACAATTCTAGATTGCTTCATACTCTTCCATGAGATCATAGCTGATCCCAAACTGAAACAACTTCCTGAAGTGATTTTCCTTTTAGAAACACTTCCTGCCCAATCTGCATCAGTATATCCACTCAATGTGAAATTATGATCTCCATCATAGCTGAGACCATAATCTATTGTACCTTTAAGGTACCTCATCACATGTTTTGTAGCTAAAAGGTGAACACGTCTGGGTTCTACTAGAAACTGACTCAAGGTGTTCACGGAAAAACAAATGTTTGGTCTGGTGTTCATCAGGTACATCAACGATCCAATAATCTGTCTATACAGTGTGGCATCAATCAATTCTGACGATGCATCGACCAACATCTTCAAATTCGCTTCCATGGGTGAATTCATGGGCTTGCATTCCAACATGTCGAATCTCTTCAAGATTTCGACTGTATACTTCCCTTGGTTAAGGAAGATATTCTCAGGACTCTTCCATACCTCAAGGCCTAAGAAATAATGCAATAGGCTAAGGTATTTCATTTCAAATTCCGAGGCAAGTCTCTTTTTACATTCAATGATGAACTTTTTTTCTCCAGTCAAGAATAAGTCGTCCACATATACAAGTAAGATTACTGGCTCATTATTCATAATTTTGAAGTACATATTAGGGTCTGCTTTACTCTTGGTAAAGCCTAAGATTGTCAAGAAACTGTCTATACGGCCATACCAAGATTTAGGAGCTTGCTTAAATCCGTATAAGGCTTTCTTCAATCTGCAGACATGAGACTTCCTATCTTCAACCTCAAATCCTTGAGGTTGCTCTATATACACTTCCTCTTCGATGACACCATTTAGGAAAGTTGTCTTCACGTCCATCTGGTGCAGCTTCCACTTCATATTAGCTGCAAGAGCTATGATGGTTCTGATCAAAGTGTATCTGGCCACATGAGTGAATGTCTCTTCATAGTCAATGCCTTCCTTCTAGGAAAATCCATGAGTGACAAATCTTTCTCAATACTTCCATCTGTAGTATGTTTTATTTTGAAGAGCCATCTGGAGGATACCCCATCTTTATTCTTCAGTCTGGGAACTATTTCCCATACTTCATTCTTCATTATGGATTGATATTCCTCTATCATGGCATTTTCCCATTCTTTCCTCTGAATGGCTTCTTCAAAGCAGGTAGGCTCCTCTTCTAGGAGATCACACATCAAAGCTGCATAACTGGAGAATGGCTTTTGTATTTTCACCTATCTCGTAGTTCCTTCGGGAACGCCATACTTCTCTCCATCTTGAATAAGATCTCTATCCCAATATAGCTTTCTTTTATGGAGGATCGTCATTTGAGGAGGTTCTTTCACTTCTACTATATCATGGTCTTCTAGAAGTTCCTCATCAGGGGAAGTTATGACTTCCCTTACTGGTTCTGCAGTTCTGGGAACCTCCATCATTGCAATATTGGAGATTACGGGTTCATATTCACATACCTCTTCAAGATGGCATATTTTAGATTTCTTGAGCGTTGCATCTTCATCAAAGGTCACATCCCCGCTTATCTTAATGTGATTTTGACCTGGTATATCGATTCTGAAGGCCTTGGAGACCTCACAGTATTCCAAAAATATTCCCTTCTTTCCTGAAGGGTCCATCTTGTTTCTCTTTTCTTTAGGTATATGAATAAACAGTGGACAGTCAAATATTTTGAGATGGATTACCTCTGGCTTCTTTCTGGTGAACATCTCTTCCAGTGTCTTGAGCCCAAGTGCACTATGGGACAATCGGTTCTGCACATGAACAACTACCATTGCTGCTTCTGCCCATAAGCACATAGGAAGATCCTGATCTTCACATCTTCCAACATGTTCTTTTCTTCCATTCAGCTACACTATTTTTTTGGGGATTATAATGAGTAGTGAGTTCCCTCTAGATCCCAACATCTTTGCAGAAGTTCACAAACTCTTTTGAGGTATATTCTCCTCCATCATCTGAAATGAGTATCTTAATATTCTTTTCAGAAAGGTTCTCTATCAAGGCTTTGAATTTCTTGAACTTGTTGAACACTTCAAATATATTAAGGTCCTACAGGCGTAATCATCAATGAGTGATACATAGTATACATACCCACTAATGGAGGATGATGGCATTGAGCCACACACATCTGAATGAATGAGTTCTAGGACTCCTTCTGTCTTGATGTCTTTTTTTGGAAACAGGTTCTTCATGTTCTTCCCTTGTGCACATTCATTGCATATGCCTTCATGGTCAACTTTGAGTTCCGGTAAACTTGTGACCTCTTTGCATATGTATGGTAGCACCTTGTAGTTGAAGTGAGCTAATCTTCTATGCCAAGATTCTTCAATGGCGTGGGTCATGGTAGCTTATGAGTAACCCTTTAGCTTATGCGAGCCACCTTATTCTTTTCCAATGATGATTGCTTCATTTATGGTCTCTCCTTTAGCACGTTGCCTTCTGCAACCTTTGCTATAGCTTCTTCATGTGACCTGGAACAAGGTCAACAACAAAAAAAGAAAGAATAATATCCTTCTGATAATATAAAGAAATAGCATGAACAATCATCACAGTAGCTCCTTTAGAGCTATCACTTATAATTTGTCTGAAGAAAATATTAGAGGTAAGGAATACAATACGAAGTGAGGTCAACACTCTCATAGTGTTGTGACCAAGAACTCTTCCATGGAAACCTGGAACTAACACATGAGGTTTCTCCTAGAGGAGGTGTTAGTTGTATCAGGAAAAGTATTTACCTCTATATGCTCACATGCTATCAAGTATAATACTTTACGACGACTTATATCTCAACTATAGTCATCGACTTGTCATGTGTACCTTTGAATCTTATTAATCTTGATTAATCAAACCTGGAGCCTTGTCCTCAAGAATGAGTGCTTTCTTTTCTTCCGGGTCTCCTTCACTCAAGTGACGAGTGCTTTCTTCAACCTGTCTTCTATACTGAGACAATACACTATATTGATAGAAGGTTAGGTTAGAGGATAAGCTCTATGATCAACTTTCAATCCTTCTAATAATTTGATCATAGCTTCAACATGCAGCACCGATTAAAATAATGTCATGAAAAATGGATTCATATCAGAATAATCACACCTGGGTTGCATCATTCCTCTGAATGTGTTGGATCTTGAGATCCTTCTAGATCTATGGCAAGAGATCCCTTCTCCTGCAAATACTCTTTAAAGTTTAACCGTTAAACATATGTAAGTACATACCTCTGATAGCATTTGCAGGTAGTGGCTCGATCTGGTAGTAGTGGTAATCATTTCCAACTCTTTAAGAAAACTTCAAGGGTGATTGGAACCGGTTCTACAGTTTAAACTGCAACTGGTTTTGAGACTGCAATTGCAACTACAACTTAGGGTTTTATGAGGAAACCCTAATTTTTCAAACTTCAAATTTTGAAATTATGATCTAGAGAATAGATGCGTTGGGCTGAGGTGAGTTAGCTGGTGCAGTTAGAATTATGAAAATCCAAATTTTACTCCTTCAAATTTGATCTGCAGATTTTTGGACTAGTGCTTCTGGTACCTCCGGTACTCTGGTACTTCTGGTACTTCTGGTACTAGTTTTCTAGTACTTCTGGTACTTTGTAAAACTGGGGTTTCACTTTTCGAGAGATCTAGCCACTAAAAAGGTGCGCTAATGATGCCAAATTGATACTTAGGGGAGGGCACAACTTTCTAGATAGTTTTAGGGCTGAAAAGCTTCACTTTTGAAAAACTTTAATTTACAGGTACGACAACAGTGACGTTTTTCTCTTGTGAAAGATGCTTCCTTTAGCTTGGCTCTAATACCCTATTAATGTTTAAGCCATTATTATAGATGTTTGCATTTCAATAGATAACAATATCATAATCCAAGATCACTGAGAAATACACAATCACAAGAGACACAACATTTATCCTGGGAAACCCTCTAGGGGAAGAAAACCAGCAAAACTTCCTTAATATAGATAGTGAATACAATGCCAAGAGATCTCTTATGCTAATACGGAAAGTCCGCTCCTAGATATGCACCACTCTCTCTCTCCTTTGTTGGTAACAGATAAAAAATTGTCTCTCAAACTGAGTAAGTGAGTTGTGTCTAAGTGAGGCTCTAGTCTCCTTTATTTATACAAGTCTGGCACATGTGAAGTGTCTCTTCACTGGCAGGGCCGAATTCTCAAACTGGGTGGGTAAACCCACCTTTATTATATTTTTGGGTCTCTTTAATAACTGTTGGGGCCGACTTCTTATTCTGCCTATTACAATTGTCTTTTGACCAATCCGCAAAAGGGGATTTGGTCCTATTACAATAACAAACATGATTAATCCAAAATGGGGATTGATCCTGTGAATAATATATCAATAATAATAAGAATACTCTTTGCATTTACAATATTTCATCACCTAGATCCACCTAGATCTAGAACAAAACACACAAGAACATGATGCTTTCCTTAGGTTTTAAATATTGAATTTACTAACTAAAGAGGGATAGGTGACATATCGTTTAAACACCGCTTCCTCTTGCCATTTCCATCCTAGCTCCATTCCAACACTCATACAATGATGATCCTGCAAAAGAACACAACCAACGAAAGTGATAGTAAGAGAATAAACTCAATATAAACCTATGTATGTGATCAAGGAATCATATAATAAAACACAACAAGATTTATAGGAAAGAATCATATTACTGTATCATATTATATGTGAAAGAGAGATTACAACCATGGCCTTGATGTCGTAAGGCCCCTTCCAACTGTCCTTCGTTCCCCACACACTTCCACTCCAAGAATTCTAAGAGCATATATCTGATAATATTCATAATCTATATTGAAAAAATGGCTCATCTATCCAAGCTAACAATCTCCAAAGCTCAATCCAATCTAAGCTAATCCCAAAAGCTAATCTCATCCAAGCCTAACAATCCCAAGCCAAAAACAACTAAATTTCTCCATGAGAGCTCCTCTCCTTTTATAAGATGAAGAGGATAAGGTGAGGAGGTTAGGATGATCCCACTAAATCATGAAAGTGAGTAAGATCCAAACCATTCGAATGCCACGTCACCATGGAAGTTTCTCCTTATAGAAACATCGAGAATATGCTCGTTTTTCCCACGTATGAGCATTCTCGCACCCTACTTATATATAAACCTATGAACCTCTCACAACCCAGATATGTTGCAGCCTGCGAGAATCACACATTCTCGCACCCTAGCCATAGTGCAACATGTAAAAATCATCTTTAATAGGGTTTTCATAAAGGAAAATGCAGCTTATTTTCTTAGGATAAGTTCTTCTCCCTTCTTTCTTCAGGAACTCAGGCCACTGACCCCTATGAAGACTACAAATAGGTTTACATCATTAATGGTCATAGGGATGAAGAAAATAATGTGTAATAGAGATCCCCCAAAGTATGAAGTTAGAACATAGTGATAGTTGGCATACTTTGTCGAGTATGTGTAGGGAATAAGGAATAGTCATTCGGAAACTTGCCAAAAAACAAGGAAATACAGTACAATAATATATCATCATTGAGGTAGGCATTCCCATACTCAGAATACAAATGAATCAGAGCATAAATGTCGACATGCGAAGATCCATGTCAAGTAAGATAGGTCATGGCCACCAAACATACACTATGGATCCATGCCAATATGACTCAAATCTGAACATAGGCACCACAAATACACTGTGGATTTATGTGTTAAAGACTCAAATTTGAACATAGCCACTAGACATACAATGTGGATCTATGTAACAATACACTGAATATACTCCAACGCAACCTGGATCTGTCAGAAAAGATTCAGGGTCTTCATCTCCACCACTCTATAGTACGAATCTAACCATACGAATACATGTACTGAAGTTGAACATGGTAGAAACCACTTGATTATCGGTCATTAGTGAATAACGCTAACAAGTGCGAGAGAAATCACCATTAATGTCAATGACTCCCAAGGTACACTAGTACAATCCAACAAATGTGAATAAATGCTCTGAAGTCGAACACTCGGAAGAATATCCCGATCAGGGGTCAATAATGAAAACCCACTTTCAAAAGCGAGGAAACTTTCCATTGAGGCATGCAAGTTCCAAGGTACCAATTGGTTTCTAAGTCTAATTCCTGGATATTGAGTTGAAGTCGACAGGAAAAGACTCATCACAAGAGGGCCTTAATGTATCCCACATCAATGACATGAAAAAGGTAACAATATTTGATGTAGATCAGAGTAACAAGTGATTCAGGACTGACTTAAGGATGGACGATGCAATAGAAGGCTTTAAGGACTGCAAAAATGGCAGACGCAACATAAGGATTTTTGGGTTGGACATCTTTTTGAACATATTGACGACACGAAAAATCTCTTGGAAAATACTGACTCAACAACAGGGATCACAGACCAATTTGTAATCTTATAAAGGAGTATGATCAAGAGACAAGCGGATTTTCCAACCTAGAAACAAGGTGAGTGAAAGGGTATCATGTTCAAAAGAGAATCTTCCATGGAATACAGGTTTAGATACATTTCTTTCCAAATTCCCCCCCCCACCATTTCTGGCGAGTACCTCTTTATTTTTACGCAAGCTTGAGGAGGATAACATATGCTTGTAATGTAAGATCATCCTTTGGATGAGTCCCTCAGAGTATGTTTAATGAACCCTAGGAAGGATTGGTTCGGTCCCACATGGGCCTGTTGATGTTTGTTTAACGAGTCCAAAGATAGAAAACTCGAAGGTTTTTCATGATTATAGAGTCTGGAAAAACACTTAAAAGAGAACTCTCTCAGTTCCTTTTTCGTAAAGTAGTTTGATGAGACCAAAAAAGAGATAAACTATCTCTCAACAGACATTTTCTTCAAATACTTTAACAAGCGTGAAAAGAACAAGATCGCTTGACAATATTTTCATGTTTAGAGAGTCTAAAAAGAGCCTAAAGGGAACTCCAGTGGGTTCCTTTTTCATATAACCTTTACGAGTCTAAAAAAGTGATAAAAGTATACTCGGTTACATTCTCATTGATTTACGAGCATGAGAAAGAACAAATACTAATCTCGGTAACTTATTCTCATGTATTTACGAGCATGAGAAATAAAAAATACTAAGCTTGGGATTGTTTTCATTTTTACACAAGATTTAAAACAAAACAAAACTATTCTTGGGACAGATTTTATTTTTACACAAGATTAAAAACTAAACAAAACTATGCTTGAACCTAGTTTCATTTTTACACAAGATTGAACCAGAGGAAACTATGCTTGAGGTAGGTGGTTTCATTTTTACACAAGATTGAACCAAAGTAAAAACTATGCTTAAACTTCCCAACTCATTATCCATGAATTCGCATGGTTGGTACTTAGCCCCCAGCTTAAGAAGCTAGCGGCTCAACTTCATAATGAAGTCCAAAGGCTGAGGAAAATGCCCCCCAAGCATAGTTTCATCCAACTGCAAAGGAGAATGAAATGAAGCTTCAAATACTAGATGAAGGACTTGTCTCAAATAGAGAGGGGGAAAACTATTTCATTTTTTAACGAGCTTGGCACAGAAGCAAGAACTATGCTCATAACCTCTGTTTCATTTTTTAACAAGGTTTCCAAAGAGACGAAAAAACTATCCTCGTAAGTGGTTTCATTTTTTAACGAGATTGAAATTAGAAAACTATGCTCAAGTCTGGTTTCATTTTTTAATGAGCTTGAAATCAGAAAATCATGCTCATAGACCTTTGTTTCATTTTTTAATGAGGTTTCCACAGAGATGCAAAAACTATCCTCGGATCTCTTCTTGATCATGGATTCCAAGAGGACAATTCTCTGGAAGGACACCATGTCAAGGGAAAAAACTCAATCATGGCTTCGAAGAGGTCTTCATTGGAAGGAAGAAACACACTATGGAAGGACACCATGTCGAGGGTCACGACAGGAGTAAAGAGATCAAGCTCTAACAAACCTATCGAAGAGATCACCATGTCAACTACTACATCTAAGTCATTAGAAGTTGAAGCCATGGGATACAATGCCACATAATTGACCTGTGGCGGGGGTGATACTGTCTGCATATAAGAACCATTCAGGGAGGCAATCCAGTCGGGGTCAATGAAAGAAAGTTGATCAACAGTCACAACTCATCCATTGTGAGGGAAATATATCACACGAAAAAGAGTAGACACAATAGCTTTCATGGAATAGACATAATCTTTCCCAAGGAGTAAAGTGAAATCCAAAGGGTCTTGGACTGCCATGACATCAATAAAGACAATTTTTGTTAAGAACCAAACATCAATATAGCATAGAAAAACTTCAGGAAAGGTACTCAACGCCTTGAAAAAGAGATAATTTCAGATAATAAGCCTCTTCAAGGGGGCAACCTCCTTTTACCCCACTTAAATGTTCAAGTACAAGATG
>ML782396.1:559945-584810 GCA_009831015.1 Picea engelmannii | reverse complement strand
AGAAACTAGGGGGTTGGAGCCTCCTTCCAGTTGCAGCTGGAAAACAAAGGAAGTTGGTGCTTCCAATGAATGTAATTCTTTAAGACATATAAGAAAAAACATTCCGTGGTTTTCTCCCGATTTGGGTTTCCATGTAAAACACTAGTGTACTGTGTATGTATATGATTGTTCATTTGTTCATTGCTTATTTACTCTGCAGTTATTGGATGATAATGCTTCATTGATATAACACTTGGATTATATGTTTAAAAGGGATTAAATTGCTCTATTAATGATTCACCCCCCCTCTCAGTAATCCAACAGGATCAACCGATGACGAGATCAGATCGACCACTTGGGTTGCATTCTCCAAGGGGAGAATGGGATCGACGCTTGGAAAAGGATCAACCGCTTGGGTTTCACTCTCTAACAGGAGAGTGGGATCAACCGAGGATGGGCTCGGATTGACCACTTGGTCTACTAGTTCAACCAAGGATGTGACTAGATTGACCACTTGATCAACCAGATTGACCGATTGGGGAACCAGATTGATCATTCCATCAACTATAGGTGGGTTGAGAGAAAGCTTTCGATAAGAAACTGGAAGTTGAGGCCATGAAACAGTCATGTCTTCTAATAATTTTGAGGCTTCTTCCATATGAGGGAAAATATGACTTAGATGATGCCCTTTGCATACCATACACGGGAACTTGGCTCTACTTTTATTCTTCCCAACTATATCGTGACTAGTTGACGAGAAGTCATCAGCATGTTGTTCAGAGGCTAACGACATGGGTTGGCGAGGATGTGTAGACCATGCTTCTATAACCTTGGATAGACCAGGGCAATCCTTAAGAATATGGCTACCCTTACAAATCCTGGAAGGGTACTTGGGCTTACGGGTTGTTTGGGTGATCTTGACATCATCAACACTCCAAGCATGATTAATATTAACTAGTTGTTTTCCAACATGTTTGACAGTGGTTGGTAGCTTGGATCCTTGCTTATTTTTTGTCTTCTTATTCTTTCATTTCTTATTCTTCTTATCCACCAAGTTACCAGCTTGAGATCTTTCACTCAGTGAAGAAGATGAAATGGAAGAAGACCTTGCAAGTGAAGAAGGCGAAGAAGATATTATTGGTGAAGACGGTGAAGGATCAACATGAGGTTGATGTTCTTGAGGGGAATTTCTTACGACCGAAGCACTTACTGCATTTGGGATTACCGGAGTGGAAAACAACCACATCGACAATCCAATAGTGAGACCTAGAAGGCTCAAAGTAGCGATGTGAGGAGGACCAATGTTTCCATAAGAAGGAAAAAAAAAAAGGTTCCCATGGAGAAGGGGTTCCTTCATGGGTCATTTCGGCAACTGATGCCATTAAAAAAATATCCACTCTAGAGTCCTTTAAGGAAAACAAATAGTACATGCTAAAAATATAGTAAGCAAGCAAGAAAAAAAAACCTTCTCGCAATGAGCTCACTAGTTGGTGATGAAATCCAACATCGCGGGAACAAAGTAAGAAGGGGCTGCGATAGAGCAGGTGGAAAAGTTACGTTGATGACCTGCTTAATAGACTTACACCCTAGTGCAAGCTCCCACACATGAATGTGGGTATACCCTCCAAGGAGTCCAAGTGAGTTTGGCCAATGTCGATTCCAGGTATCGTGCAAACTTGCCCCTCCACAATCACCTTGTGTAAAGACCCTAAAGAGATAGTCCACTAAGGTTACCAATCACTACAGTGATGCTTGGGGAAACAGTCGACAGTCCGATCCACGCGCAAGGGAAGGGTATCTAGCCTGAAACAAACTTGAAAGGATTCCACTCATCATTGTGGGTATACCTTCAAATGACCCCCATAATACACACAATATCTACACCAAGACCAACAAAGTAGGGTGAGTATCTCTTCCAGTCTCAATGCGACCTCATGATTGACCCTTGTGTTAGAAGGGCTTCCCAGGACAAAATGTAATAAGTGGATTTCACCACTCCCTAATGAAAGATTCTATGTTTGTTTGCAGCTTTGGAAAGTTATCTTTCACACCTATTCCAAAGCCCTACAACGAATCTAATGTAGGTTTTCTACCAGAAAATATAAAAATGTCTAATCAATTTTTATAAGCGCTTTATTTTATGGTTGTTGTTACTCAAGAGGAAAATGGCATGGACAATATGGTGTTTTGACCAACTCAAAATTTATGCAAAGAGATGAAGATGCAATATTTTCATTTCGATGAAAGCTATGCTACGAGCAAGAGAAAACATTTATCATTCCCAGGTGCACAATGTTCCAAAATTTATTAAACTCATCAATATAAAAATTCTCAAGAAATGAGAAAAAGATATTGTACACTAATGCACGATTCATGCCCCCCGGCCATGAGGGGGAAAATTTTCATAATTTAAGACCAAAAAATGCCAAGAATTATGAAATTTCGCTACTTTAAATGCAAGGATGCCCCCAATCTAATATAAAGCAAGAAATTAAATCTTTTTGTTTCAAAAATTTCACTAAAAGAAATAATGAACTTTATTAAAACAAAGAAACCTAATCTAAAATTTTTCTTTTAAAGCGAACTATTAAGAAGAAATATGATCTTTCCCTAAACAATTCTAAGGAAAACACATGCTTTGTAATTGAAAGACACTCAAAGCAAGAGACTAATCCTTCAAAACCAAACAAAGAAAAGATGGCTAAAAGAAACTCAAAGAATGTCAAGTAGACTGTAAATAGATCAATATAGGCTCTAAAAGTTCAATCCAGCTGATTAAAGAAAAACTGGGCATCAAAAAGATAGGAAGACCTAATCCAAAAATTTACAAATGAGTTCGCAACCTGGTAGTGGGGTATAGTGTGAGAATTATGGATTCTCATAGTCTATATACAAACAACGTGCAAGAAGGTATCACTGAACTGAACAATAGGGTGTGAACATCAATGATTCTTGGAGGCCACGGAGAGGTACAATGTGTTAACTCTCAAAAACGCACCGACATTTTTGAAGGAAAGATGCCTAATCTTGTAGGGGAATTTTGACTATCTCCCCCATCTCCAAATCAAAATCTGATTGTACCATTGGAAATATTACGATCTGTAGATGTCGATCGACTATTGGAATGTGCGAAACGGATATTCCATGGCTGAGAAAATTGATTTTTACCAAAGGCATTTTTTCGCTGGAAATTTTGACTTTCGGTGGTTTAGGCGAACAGGACGACTGTTCATTAACCACTGAAAGCTGCGCTTTCGGTGGTAAATTCGCACAGAATCTTTACAGTCAACCACCGAAAGCCTGTTTTAACCAGAATTTTCAAAATTTCGCACAGATCAAGGATTTTCGAATCCAAATGGTTTGAATTTGATTCTAATGGATAAATGGTGAATTATAAAGTCAGATTTGAAATGCTATTTGTGTGAGTTAAGATCAGAAGAGGTTTTTCAAACAAATTTGGTGTCTTCTTCAAAGGCAAAAATATAGGATTTTTGTTCAACTCAGCAAATTCGAATTCTATTTTTGGGAAGAGTCATAAACAGCCTTGGGAGGCTTATCTGCACTACATCAAGACTTGATCTTCTCCTATTTTGATTTGATTTTCCATTTTTAGAACTCCAGATCCATTTTTATAGGATCTCATCTTACACTTGTTGGTTTGACTATTTTTGGCAAATCTGATCCATTTTTTCATGGATCTAGATTTGATCTTGTAAGGCTATAAAGCCAAAGACATTTGGAGAACAAAGGGTTCGATTTTGGATGGAATAACTGGCCACTGAATTCATCTTTTTTCATGCTAATATAGATCACAGTTTTCTCTCAGTCTTGACATCAGATTCCACTTTCTCTTTCCCTGTGTCAGTTTGGTTTAGCTCTGAATGTGAATGTTTATTTCCATTGTTCATCTCACAAATTGATTCAGTTTCTTGCATGTCTCTCAAGCCCTACTTTGTACTGGTTTGGTTACATGATTTCTCCATTCACCTTTGATGTTTAAAAACTGATAAATCAATTCTTGAGGGCACTGTTTCATTTGTTTACATGTTGAATGTCTGAATGCTGTACTCTGGTTTAGTCATCCCATTGATCCATTTTGATAAAAAACACCAAAAACATTGAGTTCTTAAGTTACCAAACACCTCTGGTCTGCAACCACGGAGGGTTTCTTGGAGAGTTAACACAATGCATGAAGGTTTGTAATCAAGAACAATTTGGAAAAAGGACAAAAATTTTGAGTGAACTTTCAGATCCAGAGAGTCTAGATGGATCTCCCACAGACTCAGAGACCAAGAAAAAAGAAATCAAAGCAAGGGAAACTAGACTAACTAGGAAACAATCCATTCCCTAGTGGATTCACCAATTTTTTTATTGGATAAATCGATAGGTGCAGACACTAACTGATCTCCCTAGATCCACATAAATCTAGAACAAAACACACCAGAACATGACACTTTCCTTAAGTTTTAAATATTGAATTTACTAACTAAAGAGGGATAGGTGACATACCATTTAAATGTTTCTTCCTCTCGCCATCGCCTTCCTAGCTTCGTTCCAACACTCATACAATGATGATCCTGCAAAATAATGCAACCAACCAAAGTGATAGTAATAGCATAAACTCCATATAAACCTATGTATGTGATCAAGGAATAATACAATAAAAAACAACAAGCTTTATAGGAAAGAATCATATTATTGTATCATATTAAATGTGAAAGAGAGATTACAACCATGGCCTTGATGTCGTAAGGTCCCTTCCAACTTTCCTTCATTCCCCACACACCTCCACTCCAAGAGTTCTGAGAGCATAGATTTGATAATATTCACAATCTATCTTGACAAAATGGCTCATCTATCCAAGCTAACAATCTCCAAAGCTCAATCCAATCCAAGATAATCCCAAAATCTAATCTCATCCAAGCCTAACAATCCCAAGCCAAAAAGAACTAACTTTCTCCATGAGAGCTCCTCTCCTTTTATAAGCTGAAGAGGATAAGGTGAGGAGGTTAGGATGATCCCACTAAATCATGAAAGTGAGTAAGCTCAAAACCATTCGGATGCCACCTCACCATGGAAGTTTATCCTTATAGAAGCATCGAGAAGATGCTCGTTTTTCCCACATATGAGCATTCTCACACCCTTCTTATATATAAACCTGCGAACCTCTCACAACCCAGCTATGGTGCAACCTATGAGAATTAGGCATTCTCGCACCCTATCCATAGTGCAACATGCGAAAATCATCTTGAATATGGTTCTCATAAAGGAAAATGCAACTTCTTTTCTTAGGAAAAGTTCTTTTCCCTTCTTTCTTCAAGAATTCAGGCCACTGACCCCTCTGAAGACTACAGATAGGTTTACATAATTAACGGTCATAGGGATGAAAAAAATAATGTGTAACACCCTCCTTCTAGCGCCAATTCTATTGAGGGGTCCTAAATCCCTTTAACTTAATAGTAGGAACCAAAATCGTCACCGAGGCCCAATTAGACTCTACAACGTTTAATGGTGGAATGGTTCTCCATATCTTGCAATCCATCCAATTAATCATTGGTATTTACGTGGTGATTGACAATATGTCTTCTTGTGAAAGCTCCTCCTTCAGTTTGAACGTTCTTTTTTTTGTAGTTTCTCTTATAGGTGGGACCGATATAGGATAAATGCTGGTATAAACTAGCTAGGTAACAAAGGGGAAATTTCTTTACTACTGAAGAAGGTTGAGCTTGGGATAACCTTTTTTCTCAAGCATGCAGATAATGATTCTTACACTTATGAAAAGCCTAGTACTAATGCATCAACTTGCTGGCATTTCAATTACTGACTGAGATACAATTTATCAGAAGAGAACATACATGCAATAAAAATGATGGCAAGAAAAATAGTTTCCTTAGCTTTGATCACCAATCACACATTAACACAATGATTTGTTTACATCATTAGAGGAAAGAATTATAAAAATATTGAATCAGATAACTTATCAATAGATTCAAAAAATATTACTCATTACAACATCCATTCATGAGATAAATTCGAAAGTAATTCCTCCTTATGATCCAATCACACACGCTTTTGATGAAAACATAAACTTGTCTCAGGTTCTAAAAAAGAATTTTCAATTAAGGTAGCTCCGAAATAGTTCTTTACAAATCCAAAATGAGGGTCTTTCCAAAAACCATCGACCTCTTCTAATAGGTCAATCCTCTTATTTATAAGATATTATTAACTAAAAATAAATATCAAAAGTGCAAGCTAAGTTAAACAAAAGATCACCACATGGCGCTTTCATCTCTCAGTATTCTAAGAATCATCAAATGGTTTCACTTGAGTGGATGACTCTTCTCATACTCCGACCATTTGATGAAGAGTTCCTCACATGTGTTGGCATACGAGAATATTTGTTGGTCCATCGGGGCCGAAAGGATCTCTTTTATCTCCACTGCCCGTGCCCGATACTTGACTACTTTAACACTTAACTGTTGTAACATTGTCCGAACCTTGATCGGGTGTTCCATGAACTGTTGTACTTGAACTAGCACCATGTTCTCCACCTTTTCAATCTCCGTAGTCCATGATTAGTATTTTTTGACATGTAGTTTGACTATGTCATGCAAGTCGACAAAGTCATCAGGTGTGCCAAATTCTGGTAGGCCAATGTCTCTCATCGCCTGATTGATCTTGGTCCACCTCCTTTTGCAATCGACCCATTTCTCTTGGATTTCCTGATGAGGTTATTGGGCCATTTTTACCCAGTATTTGGCCGACTTATTTATGCAGTCGATGCTTCTATCCCTTTGTACCCAAATGCCTTTCTCTTTGGCGTCTCGACCCTGTTGAACCATGATGATGTAATCAATCCTTTCCACTACTTGGTGTTCTTTCTCATACCATATTTCCATATCCTTGCACATTGCCAGTTCCATAAGGGTGTCTTCTTGGAAATCGGCTATCCCTGTAGTGAAAAGGTGTCATTCATTCATGAATTTATGATGTAGAAGCATATCTCCATGTCAACGGTTTCAAATCGCGTGTTGAGGAGAGGCGCAACCCTTGTTTTCAAATTGAATTTGAATGAATGTGATTAAATGTTTTAGGTTGTTGAGCCGTGAGGCCATGCTTTGAATAGGCATAGAAGTAGGTAGGCCTTTAATGTTTGAAGGCTGAGATCTAGATCCAGATTATGAACTAGACAACCCATTCAATGTAATTGAATAGGGTAGGTGAGTGTGGAGTGAAGAGCTCTAAGAGCCACCTCATGTAAAAAGATCATTGTATCTCATTTTGAAAAGTGTGTAAGAGAAGAGTATGCACAAGAGAGAACGAGTGTGCATAGAGAAGGATCCAAGACTCTGTTAAAGTCCGAGCTCGAGAAAACCCTTGTATAAGCAGACATTTTCCATTTAATACAAAGACAACAGTTTTTCCTGCATATTCCCTGTGTTGAATGAGTGTTTGTGTTTGTTCTTATTATGCTATGAATGTATGTTGTGGTTGTGCACTTGCAGGGAGTTGTTTTGATTTTAGTCTTGAGAGGTCTTTGAGGCTTCACACCAGGAGGGTGTGACAGAACACTGCGGGTTCTGATAGCCAGTGCACTGAAGCACTTTTTAACTCTGCGGATTCAGACAAAGGCATGCCAGGTGGGCATAGGAGATGAAATCACCAACTCAAGGAGAAGACCTGTGAGGTTGTTGAACACCTTAGGAGGAAAGGCTGTGGAGAAGAACACAATTGCAGACATAAACTCTTTGAGGAGTTATGTAAAGCTCTACCAGGTGGGCATTGAGCCAGTGCAAGGAGTGCATAGAGGAAGAACTCTATTGTGATTTTAGAAGAAGACAGAAACTTTGTTCTGAGTTCTGTACAACTCTGCCATGAGGGAATTGAGCTAGTGCAAGGAGTGCTTAGAAGAAGAACTCTGCTGTGAGTTCATAAGAAGTCAGAATCATTGAGGATTCTAGACAACTCTGCCAGGAGGGCATTGATTTAGTGTGAAGACAGGCACAGGAAGAGGACTCTGTTGATTTCTGTAAAACTCTGTCAGGAGGGCATTGAGCCAGTGCGAGGAGTGCACAAAGGAAGAACTCTGCTGGGAGTTTGTAAGAAGCAAGAATCACTGAGGATTATTGAGACTCTACCAGGAGGGAATTGAGTAAGTGCCAGAGCACATAGAAGGAACTCTTTGAGTTCAGATATAGAAGAAGAATCCACTGAAGGATCTTCTCAGGGTTGCTGAAGACTCTGTACACTCAGCAAGAGGTTGCTTGAGTAGAAGGATAGCCAGGAGGGCATCCAAATTATCCATATGAGGGAGAAGGAAAAAGGACTGAGTTCCTTAAGAGTCAGAGTCTTAGGAAATCTCATAAGAGATAGCACATTCATGTGTGTGTAGACTTTGCAAGGAGTGCAGAAGCCACATAGCTCTTTGAAGAGTTCGGGGTTCCCTAAAGCTTAGGAGGGATACCGTGTTTCTATACGTGCAGGCAAGGATTCTAGTCATGAAGAGCTCACAGAGGAAAGAAGGCAAAGGCCAAGGCCTTTGACAACTTGAAATTCTTCCAAGTCTAGGAAGAAAGTGTGTGAAATCTCAGGAGGAGCACAACTGCCGTCAGATTCAACCGAAGAGATCTAGGCCATTGAATATTTCACATCCAGGGAGCAGTGGAAGAGCGTGCAGAGCCGAAGAGATTCTGAGCCATTGGATCTCACTCAGAATAGTCAACAACCGTCAGATATTTGAGAGTAGCTTAAGGTTTAAACCCTCGTAAGCAGAGTGAAAGTCCTGAAGGAGTTGGTATCGGAATTTCGACGTTCGGAAGTTTGGGAGTCCGGAGGATGAAAGTCTAGGAACTCGACATCAGAAGTCTCAAATAGAGAAAGGGAATCTGAGCCATCCGTTGGAAGGAGGACACGTGTCACGAGATCCTCTCTATTAGGGATTCAAACATGGGAGGTTAGAAAGGGAAGTCCTTCGACTTCGCGAGTGGTGAAGTCGCGAGAATATTAGAGCCATCCATATGAGGGGGACAGGTGGAAGAGATCAAAGGATTGATGAAGCACCAAAGGGATCTAGGATTTTGGATCTCACGAACTCGGAGGTTCGCAAGGTGAGAGCCCAAAGGTTGGGTGCTCCAAGTCACGAAGTTGCGAAATCATGAGGAGCAGAGACAGCCGTTGGATCCAGGTCGAGGGAGGACCGTTGGATCAACAACCTCATCGCATGTTTCATGCATTCAGAGGTTAGAAGGTTGAGAGAACCTATTCTTGACATCAAAAGTCACAAAGTGTTGAAATTTAGGCATGAGGGAACACGTGGAAAAACCACAAGGTGGGGACCACGTGATTGACAGGTGGACACATGTCACCTGGAGAAAGGAGTCAACACTCTGTTGACTTCTCGTGTCTCGGGGATTCATGGAGTAAGGGCATGAGAGCTCAACCCTTCGACTTGCGAAGCCATGAAGTCACGATGGGAGCTAACACTTAGCTTAGTCGGTGGTCATGCGCAAAGGGCACTGACAGAAGGGAGCTATACCCATTTCGTGATTTCAGGTATCACAGGATTGAGAAGGAGGAGTCGAGAGCTTCGACTCGTGAACTCACGAGGTGGCGAGTTGTGACAAGTGCCTTTGGGAATAGGCCTTAGTCATAGTGTTGTGGTCACTTGGGGAGAGAGGAGCTCACGCCTAATGTTGCTCGCACAGGGGGGCTTCCGAAAAGGACCTGTGGAACAATAACTGGAGATTCCAGCAGGGAGTAAAAAAGAGCCGCTTTGGCTCATAAAATAGATTGAACGATCCTTAAGACTAGGAGGTCGCACATTGACTCTGTCGAGGAAGAGTTGGCGTCTGCATCATTTGGTATCAGAGCTTGAATCTTATCTGTAGATTTCAGGCAAGGGAAGTTGGAGGTGAAGGAGAACTCTGATACACATAAAGTGGTATCAGAGCTGATACTTTGTCTATATATTGTAGGCAGAGAGGGTAGAGGAAGATAGATCACTAGAGACTCTGTGATGATTGTTTGCAGGTAGAAAAAAATAAAAAAGACAGTTAGGAGGACTGTAGGAGAAACTGAAACACTCAAGGGTATAGAGTGACAACAACATATTTTCTAGGAGGGCAGATAGACAATGATATGGCTACTGAAGGCTGTAGATATGCTGGAAGGAAAGACCCAGAGCTGATGAGCAGATCTGAAATAGATGAAGAGCTCGCTGATATAAGGGTAGAAATGGAAAATCTTGCATTTTGGATGTAGTAGAACACCAGGTCAAGATGGGTATATGAATGGCCCATGAAGATGAAAGTAAAATGGCCAGTCAAGGAGTTGATGGCTAAAAGACAGCGTAGGCTGTTAAGAGTGTGGTTGAGGCATGCTGAAAACCTCGATGGACCAGTAGAGAGGGTTCAGATATGTGAACCAGAGAATGGGAGAAGCCTCAATAGTGAGGAATAATTGGGATCAACTGAAGATCTCAAGGACTGTCAGGAGGGAAGAGAAGAAATTCCCAATTTCCAGGTGGGCAAAGAGTTGAGATCGCTGTAGGATCTCATAGACTATCATGAGGATGGTCAGGGAATTTCACATTGCCAGGTGGGCAATGGATCGATATCATTGCAAGATCTCATAGACTGCTAGGAAGGTAGCTGAGAGTTTCCAATTTTCCAAGTGGGCAAGGGAATAGAGATGGGATCAGTTGATTCCATAGACTGCCAAGAGGGTAGCAGGAAAATCTGAATCTACCAGGTGGGCAGGGATGAGCAGATGAGACTATCTGAGGGTCTCATAAACTCAGAGGTGAGTTTGAATTAGCCTAAGGAGTTGACAGAAGAGGAGGATCAGAGGAGCCTTCTAATGATTGGGGGAATTTAGGTATTCTTACCATTATTCCAAGGGGAGGCAGAAGTCTGTGTTGCATATGCAGCAACAACAGAAGTAGGACAGCCAGCTGAGACTATCAGAGAAGAATTTGAGCAGATATATGAGGCTGCCCAAGAATAAGAGAATGAGCATTCCGAGGAATGGCTCAATACTTTCAGCAAGGAAGCTAAGGAATCCGTGTCACTGAAGCTGACAGCAGAAGAAGCCGAAGAGTAGGAAGTTAGATTGATCACTCCATGGGAGATGGAGCTAGAGATTCTAGAGGATTGGATGAACAATCCAGAACCAACATGTGACTGCCATGAGAAGGTATTGGAAAAGGAGCATTCTGAGGAATCGCTCAGAGATTTTATCTAGGGAGATGAAAATATGATGAAGACTACAGAGCTAGACTTTGCAGCAAGGTGGCAAGTTAAGGCCACAGAAGATGAAAAAGATGGCATGGGAGATCATGGTGATCTGCCCAATTTCAGTCAATTTTTGTAGCTGAGGAGACTACAAAAGTAGAGCCAACCACTGGAGCAGCTGGACGAAGTGATCGAGAAGATAAGGGAGCTGATGATCAGGTCAACAAGGACTGCCAACGAGGAGAGGCTGAGAAGAAAAGAAACAACAACAGCACAACAAAAACAACAACAGCAGGGAGATGGAGCAGATGAACAACTCCAGAAGATGATTTGGGATCCAGGAGGATTTCCACAGCTGAGAGTGGAAGCTCATGAGCAGGAGCTCATGAATTTTGCAGCTGAGGAGTATGATGCAGGAGCATCTCTCCACGTCATCCAGCTAGCCACGTCAACGGTTTCAAATTGCGTACTGAAGAGAGGCGCAACCCTCGTTTTCAAATTGAATTTGAATGAATGTAATTAATTTTTTTAGGTTGTTGAACCGTGAGGTCGTGCTTTGCACAAGAGTAGAATTAGGTAGGCCTTTAATGTTTGAAGGCTGAGATCTAGATCTAGATTGTGGACTAGATAGCCCATTCAATGTAATTGAATAGGGTAGGTGAGTGTGGAGGGAAGAACTCTAAGAGCCCCCTCATGTAAAAAGATCATTTTATATCATTTTGAAAAGAGTGTAAGAGAAGAGTATGCACAAGAGAGAGTGAGTGTGCATAGAGAAGGAGCCGAGACTCTGTTAAAGTTCGAGTTTGAGAAAACCCTTGTACAAACAGGCATTTTCCATTTAATACAAAGACAACAATTTTTCTTGCATATTCCCTGTATTGAATGAGTGTCTGTGTGTGTTCTTATTATGCTGTGAATGTATGTTGTGGTTGTGCATTTGCAGGGAGTTGTTTTGATTTTAGATTTGAGAGGTATTTGAGGCTTCACACTAAGATGGTGTGATAGAACACTGTGGGTTCTGATAGCTAGTGCACTGAAGCACTTCTGAACTCTGCAGATTCAGACAAAGGTGTGCTAGGTGGGCACAGGAGATGAAATCACCAACTCAAGGAGAACACCTGTGAGGTTGTTGAACACCTCAGGAGGCAAGGCTATGGAGAAGAACATAGTTGCAGACAAAAAATCTTTGAGGAGTTCTGTAAAGCTCTACTAGGTGGGCATTGAGCTAGTGCAAGGAGTGCATAGAGGAAGAACTCTCCTGTGAGTTCAGAAGAAGACAAAAACTCTATTGTGAGTTCTATACAACTCTGCCAGGAGGGCATTGAGCTAGTGCAAGGAGTGCATAGAAGAAAAACTCAGTTGTGAGTTCATAAGAAGTCAGAATCATTGAGGATTCTAGACAACTCTACCAGGAGGGCATTGAGTTAGTGTGTAGACAGACACAAGAAGAGGACTCTGTTGAGTTCTGTAAAACTCTGCTAGGAGGGCATTGAGCTAGTGAGAGGAGTGCACAAAGGAAGAACTCTGTTGGGAGTTCGTAAGAAGCAAGAATCACTGAGGATTCTTGAGACTCTGCCAGGAGGGCATTGAGTAAGTGCCAGAGCACATAGAAGGAACTCTTTGAGTTCATAGATAGAAGAAGAATCCATTGAAGGATCTTCTCAGGGTTGCTGAACACTCTGCACACTCAGCAAGAGGTTGCTTGAGTAGAAGGATAGCCAGGAGGGAATCCAAATTCTCCATCTGAGGGAGAAGGAAAAAGGACCGAGTTCCTTAAGAGTCTGAGTCTTAGGAAAGCTCAGAAGAGATAGCACCTTCGTGTGTGTGAAGACTTTGCAAGGAGTGCAGAAGCCACATAACTCTTTGAAGAGTTTGGGGTTCCCTAAAGCTCAGGAGGGATATTGTGTTTCTATATGCGCAGGCGAGGATTCCAGTCGTGAAGAGCTTGTGGAGAAAAGAAGGCAAAATCCAAGGCCTTTGACAATTGGAAATTCTTCTAAGTCCGGGAAGAAAGTGTGTGCAAGATCAGGAGGAGCACAACTATCGTCGGATTTATCCGAAGAGATATGGACCGTTGAAGATTTCACGTCCAGGGTGCAGTGGAAGAGTGTGTAGATCCAAAGAGATTTTGAGTCGTTGGATCTCACTCAGAATAGCCAACAATCGTCAGATCTATCGAGAGGAGCTCGAGGTTTAAACCCTCGTAAGCAGAGTGAAAGTCCCAAAGGAGTTGGTATCGAAATTTTGGTGTTTGAAAGTTCGAAAGTCTGAAGGACGAAAGTCTGGGCACTCGACATCAAAAGTCTCAAAATAGAGAAACGGAATCTGAGCCATCCGTTGGAAGGAGGACACGTGTCAAGATATCCTCTCTATCAGGGATTCATACATCGGAGGTCAGAAAATGAAGTCCTTCGACTTTGCGAGTGGCGAAGTCACGAGAAGATCAGAGCCATCCATCTGAGGGGGACAGGTGGCAGAGATCGAAGGATTGACGAAGCACCGAAGGGATCTAGGATTTTGGATCTCGCGAAATCGGAGGTTCGCAAGGTGAGAGCTCAAAGGTTGGGTGCTCCAAGTTGCAAAGTTGTGAAATCACGAGGAGCAGAGACATTCGTTGGATCCAGGTCGAGGGAAGACCGTTGGATCAGGAACCTCATCATGCGTTTCGTGCATTCGGAGGTTCATAGGTTGAGAGAACCTCTTCTTGACATCAGAAGTTGCAAAGTGATGAAATTTGGGCACGAGGGAACACATGGAAGAACCACAAGGTGGGGCCCGTGTGATTGATAGGTGGACATGCGTGACCTGGAGAAAGGTGTCAACACTTTGTTAACTTCTCGCATCTCAGGGATTCGTGGAGTAAGGGCATGAGAGTTCAACCCTTCAACTTGAAAAGCCACAAAGTTGCGACAGGAGCTAGTGCTTAGCCTAGCTGGTGGTCACATGCAGAGAGCGCTGACAGAAGGGAGCTATACCCATTTCGTGATTTCGGGTATTGCAGGATTGAGAATTAGGAGTTGAGAGCTTCAACTCGTGAACTCATGAGGTGGCTAGTTGTGACAAGTGCCTTTGAGAATAGGCCTTAGTCATAGCGTTGTGGTCGCTTGGGGAGAAAGGAGCTCGCACCTAGTGCTACTCGCACATGGGAGCTTCCGAAAAGGACCTGTGGATCGATAACTGGAGATTTCAGCAGGGAGACAAAAAGAGCCGCTTTGGCTCATAAAATAGATTGAACAATCCTTAAGACTGGGAGGTTGCGTAGAAACTCTATCGAGGCAGAGGTGGCATCTGCGTCAATTTACTATAGGCATCCTAGAATTTGCTTATTAAGAACACCATGGCCTGTGTGGAGTCTTGATAATATTTCACAAAATGGCGCAGATGCTCCAAATCCTTCAACACAGTGGCCAACTCCTCTTCATCCTTCCTCACTCTATCTAGGGTGGCATCTGTGATTTCCATCCCTGCCTCAATAAGCTCATATGTCTTGACATGCTTCGTGCTAATAAATTTCTCCTCTGTGGTGATGAGGATAAATTTTTCCATAGTAAGACTCCTCTTCTTGGTGGTTCTATTCATGATGGATTTCCTCTTTCGGTTGTAGGAGATGGTTTGTATATCGACGAACTCATCCATGGGTTCGGGGATTTTATTCTCTCCCCAAGTAAGCATGCTTCCCACCTGACATTGTATATTTGTTCAATACTATTTTCTTGAACCTCTTATGTGTGTCCCAAAAGTTTGGCCTCTGGTGTTTTCTCATCGGGAGGTAAAGTACCGACTAAAATTGATGCATCAGGGGTAGGATCGGTACTTACTTGATAATCGGCCATTGAGATGTTGATTTCCTGATTTTAAATTTCTTCCCCTTGCTCACCCAATTCTAGCTCATGTTTTGGGATGTCCTCTTGGGTTCCTGGTGTATTGAGTAGCTCAGTGTCTAAGACACTTTCGACCTCCTGGTCACTCTGTGGAAGTATTTGAGTTGGAGCATCGAGAGCCGGGGAAGATACTTTATCAGGTTCCTTTTCCTCTGTAATCTGTATTGGAGTCACCAGAGAAACATCTGAACTCTCCTCATCATTATAGATAGTTATTAAGTTGTGTAAGGGGTTTGGTTCACTTTCTCCCCTTATGTCCTTTCTATCTTAGGTAGAGCTAAAACATCCCCTGGTGATATGACCTATGGCGTTGAAACTTCAGGGTTATCTAACCCGATGATCTCTTCAATTTGTATTAGCTCAGGGTTACTTGGACCTCCCTGAATTTCGATTGGGTTGTCGACATGAACCCTTGTCATTTCTATGAGGTTCAGGTCATTTTGCAGCTGATCAATTACTCTTTGTGAATGTTCCATTAGGAGAAATACCCTTGCCTATGCCTCTCATGTCAAAAAAAATCCCCTACTCTACACCTCTGTTGCCTCTGTCACTCTGATTTCTTCCCTGGCTCTGAGGGCCTCTTGAGCCAACTGCTCTATTGTTTCCTCTTATTCATCCATGCTCATGGCCTTGAAACTGGTCATTTTTGGGTCGACCATCATTTTCACCACCTCGTCCCAGTCCTGGGAATTCTCTGTGAATACTTCATCCTCGAACTTATCGTGATATTATGGACAACAGGATGACGCCTATGAATCATGTTGCAGGACTAGCCCCTTTGTATTGTGGTTGCCGAATCAGCCTACTAGGCACCTGAATTTGAGTTGGCTCATCCCTTCTTGTTTATCTTGAGTGATATCCTTTACCAAATAGAACCCTACGTGGAAATTGTAGGGTATGAAAGCATGTTTCTTGTCTTGGACCATGGTGGCGTTGTAACCCTGCAAGATGGTCTGACAACAATTTATCCCACAATGAGTTGGTCTAGGACATGGGATGGTAGGATATGTGGTGCTCCGGTGGCCCTGAACACCTTGATGTAGGTGGAATGCTCATGAAAGTACCAATGGCCTACCTTGGATATCATTTTCTTTGCTTCCACCGATAGCCTTGGGAATTCCTTCTTAAAAAGAATAAAATAAGTTCGGGCAATGAATTCATGGTAGATGAGGGAGTAAAATTTATTATACATGTTTTCCCATAGCAAGCCAAAGTAGACATGGAATGAGAGATCTGCAACATGCCAGCTCATATTCATGCCAACGAAGACGTTCCTAGCGCACATGACATCGAGCAGGTAAGAGGCCATGTAAAAATTTGGTGGCTCTCCTTCCTTCGACGTATGAGCTTGTTGCACAAAGATGCTTAGTTGTTTGGAGATTATTTCTCCCTAGTTGAATCTACACTCGATGACTGTGACTGTGTATGCCAAAGGCATCCAAGCTTCTGAAAACTTGGATAAATCCTTTTCTCGATATAGATGGCGTATGAGAGCCATCAAATATATGTATGGCTCTCTCAGGTTAATTGTTCCATACCATCCACTGCTTTGATTGGTGAATTTATTGTCTTCCCTCCACCACGAGGCCATCAATTAGTTGGTGTCATGGCATTCATAGAAATTCACTATGAAGTCTGTGTTGAGAGACTCCTCCGGGTCCCTGAGCTTGTAGTATTTATGGACCTCTGTCGAGAGGAAAATTTCGACGCACCTGCTATTCTCATCGTTAATCAAACATTTCTTCCTATTTGTGTGGTCGATGAGCCACTTAATGACTTCTATGCAGGGGAAAATAGAGGTTTTGCTCACCACCATGTGTAGATATGACCATCATATGTTGGGAAACACCTGGTCATCGAGCGCCCTTACGTCCGGTTCACTATGTGGGATATACTCCGAGTATTTTTCTCTACTAATCTCGTTGAATATATCCCCCCACTATTGGAGCACCACCTTGGATCCCATGCTTTCCTCTGTATCGCCAAAGGCTGGAGGTTAGATGAAAACCTTCTTTGTTTCTTTCTTGACGACAGGCTCCATCCTAGGGACGTACTCCAATTGCCTCACGGTTCCTGGAGAAGAACCTTCACCTGTCTATGGTTCTTTTATCTTTGGTTATCTTGATGAGCGTCTGGTGGTTGGACTTCTCGACGACATTTTTCTTATGAAGCTTTTTAAAACCTGGTTTTTTGATAATCACAGGGTTGATACAACCTTTGATTTTCTCGTCTTGCTCCTTCAGACGCTCTGGAATTCTCTTACATGCAAAATGAATTTGTTCACAATGGTTCAAGAGATTTTAAACAGGAAATATCTTACCGTGTTGCATCAACCATTCAATTCAGGTTATGAGTGAATTTTCAATAAATCTATCGCTAAATATTTAGAACTTAAATTCTTCATGGGTTGATGACGGAGGCATGGGTGGTGATGTGGTCTATCAGTGATTTTTAAAAATTTTGTTTTGATTGTTGCACGAGGTATAAACTAATGTGGGATCGGGTATTAATTAGCTCCTTAAATGCCCAAAATTTGATCATATCTAATGTTGAAAATGTCCCGTCGTGTCTCCCTTTCAGTGGGTGAATCAGGGATCAGGGTCATGCTATGAACGTTTTCGTTGATATTCTCCTCTAAAATATCTGATGCTGATTGATCTTACCATACCATGATGATGTGGAAAACATGACTTGGAGGTATGACTAGGACCTAGGAAACCAAGAATGACTCGGGATAGAACTAGATCGTATGAAATTATTATCTGGTAAAGACACGTGGCGTTGGAGATCAGTGACTTATTTCACTTGTGTTAGTCGTAGTCAGGACTTTTCTTAAGATATTCGTTCTAAGAAAAAACTTAGGTTGCTGATGCCGAAAAAGTGTCAAGGATCGATGATCAATGATAAGCCTACCAAGGCACTCTCGGATCAGCTCTCGTGAAAAATTCCCTATGCCGAAAACGCATTGGGGCTCGACGATCGAGGATAAATTTATTGTGGTCAAAATGTTTGTTGTGATCCTTCTGGGTTTTCCCCGATTTTGATAAAGTGCGTTAGGCATTAGTTATCGACTATTTATTTCTGTTCTTCATTAACATCTATCCACCCTATATTTTACCAATGCCTAAGGGGAATCGACTATCTCTTGAACCTTTATGTGAAAAACTTAATGCATGCCAAAAATTCCTTATGCCGATACAGATGAAGATCAATGCTTGACGAATATTGTTTTTTGAGTGGTTCCTATACCTACTTTAATTCTTTTCGACACCGAACCTGAGAGCGTTGGGTGCAGTGTTTGGTTGTCGAATCTTAATTTAGGTGTTAAGGTCTTTTAGTCACGGGGTTTCAAAATTTCAAACAAAAATGGATAGGCGATGAGAGTCATGAAAATCAACAAATACAAAACATTTCCCAAAATGAAATCGATTTAGACAGTGCAAAAGCCTAGGTGGTACACAAAAAGTGAAAATTTTGATAAGGCTTTTTAGGGTGTGTTGAGTGCTCAACACATACTTGAGAGTAGAGTTGATTTATGCGGTCATTTATTTCTATTGTGGTTTACCCCTATCCATAGAGATATTTTCCTCGTAACATAATTGGAAACCATACTCGGGAAATAATCTTCTTTTTTGGGGTTTGGAGTGTTTTTCTCCTTAGATTTCTCTCGTTCATATTGAGTTTCTTGTCATATGATTTCTTGACAGTCTCTTCTCACTCTGGGACTGAGTTTCTTAGCCTTCTCCTTAGCCTGGTTGTGTTTTCACACATATACATGGTTTTCTGCTTGACAGTCATGTATATACATGTACTGTCCTTCTGCAAGCTATGTACATACACGCCTTTCCCTTGAACATTCACGTACATCAAACTTTGTTGCTTTGTTGCTTGGTTTGATGGTTGTTGGGTAGGTTTTGATGATTGTTGAGTCTTCTTGGGTCTCTGTTGTGACTTTTAAGTGTCTATGGAATGACGACAAACCTGTCTTTGGTTGAATTTTTGGGCGGTGCTTTTCTCATCATCTTTTTCATTTGATTGTCCTTGCATCTTGGGATGGGTGTTTTTCTCCTTGATATCCTACTTGGTTTGTCTTTGTTTACACATAGTAGAGTCTTTATATCAAGCTGTTGTTCAGTCCTTTCATTTTCATTCTCTTATATTGAAAATACAAAAATATTAGGAATTTTACAGTGATTGGCATTCTTGATCTCTTGAGTCTTTATCGTTATCTTAGTGCATGTATAGAAAGATTACATTTTATTTAGAATTGAAGAACTGAATTGAGAATTGCAGTTTGAAAATAATATCATTTATTGGAAATTGAAGTTAGGAATTTTCATTGTATTCATATTCATTTATTTTACTTGTTGAGTCGTAACATCACTAGTTTCACGACCACACCTTTTGAGTAAGAAAGGCCATTAAAAGTAACACTATAATTTAAAATTTATTAGTAATGATTTTATCTTTTTAGGGTGCACAAACTAGCTTAGGATTTATAGCCCTGGAATAATATTTTGTGATTAAACTTCTCCAAGGATATTAAATCAACATATGTGTCTAACTAAGGGAGTGGAGAAATCCATTGTATAGTCGGTAATATCAAAAGGATCTGCTTACACCGGAGTTAAGAATGAGGTCACATGAGGTTGGTTGAATGGATATACCCCTGATACCTTCTTAGCGTCATATATATTTATGGGGATCTATTTGTATATGGGGATCTTACTAGTTCCCTTACCTCTGTGAGAGGAAGTGATTTCAATGTTTCAGGCTTTGCTACCCTTCCCATATGGTGGACCTGACTTACGACTGTTCACCTGTGAATTAGTTATACCATGGTTTTTAGTTTCTTGACTTAGGTACCACATAGGTTACTTGTAGGGGTTATTATGTAGGTACCCTGGGTCAGATAAGGGTCGGACTACACAAAACCTTTATGGAGGCTTACCTCTCTAGGGGGATTTGACCAACTGGTTGTTAAGCCCACAAGGGCCCTTATAAATGATTCTGTTACCTCCCATCTTTAGCATAGGAGTCTCAGGCCCCTCTTGGGTGAGGCATACCTACTTTAGAGAGAGAGGTCCCTTTCAACCACTTTATCCTGTTTGTGTGCATATTGGTCGTTTGATTATTTTTGCTGTGCTCTTTGATTATTAGTATAACTTTGGGTTTTTATACCATGCCTTGAGTTTTCATTACCAAGGATAGTGGAGTTCCTGTAACCCCCTCCTTTACCGCTACCTCCCCATGATGTTCACTCATTTCATGGGGATGAATCTGTTCGCTTTTCATAATGGTATGTATAATTATGACACTCAGTCCATGCCTTAGGTCTCTAATCACTTTCCTATTGATATGCCAAACATTCTTTCACCCATCCCATCCTCTCCCTGGCCCACCTATATGAATCCTGTAACACCCCAAGGTCGATCCCTTGCTGAATTGTAATTATGTTTATAGGCTGGTGAGCCAAGTGTTTATAAGCTGGAAGACTTATGTGTTTATTAGGCTAGAGAGCCCATATGATAAGGCCAATGAGCCTAATTTTGTATATGCAAATACTCACATGATTAATAAAATTACATCGTTGCGTGTAGACCGACCACAAAGAAAGAGTTGTGGGGGACTAAGCTCCACTAGGTAGGGAAAGAGAAGGGGCTAAGTGTCTAGGAATAGGGTCTAAGCTAGAGGGATTACCTCTAAAGGAATAATATTATATTATTATTTACTAGAGGCTAAGGTTTGACATAACCTATGTTGAACTAAGTTCCTAGGGAAAGGGAACAAGTGTTAAGTGGAACTCATGCAGCTTCAGGAAAACATGTGTCAACCTGGGCACATGAAACTTTTAGGGTTGGAAAGTCATCTTGTTAGGGGTTCGCTCACCATTCTCATGATCATCGCCACTCTTGCAAGTCGACCATGCTCCCCATCGATGCACACACTAATACAGAGAGAGCCTGGAGACAACCAACAATTTCCTCCATTGTCGACCTCTGCAACTTCTGAAACCTATACACCCATGTTATGAAGCTAATTGTTTTTCCTGTGAAGCACAACATGACTGCATAGTGTTTGAGCCATATCGCACCTTAGCCTTTGTTGTTTCTACCTATGTTTTCTCTGGACAGGTGTGGCTTGATTTCATTACGAGAGCCCATACCCAATTTTGTTGCAGTGGTTACCCGCTGACTTAGGAGTTGGATAGAAGAGGTTGGTTGTTATGCCTATGAGAAACTCTCTCTAGGTGAGAGATTTTGTCAAGGAAGTGTGTTCTCCTGGAGGGAGTCATATAGAAACTACAGTACTCTGAGACATTCGGTCTAGCCTATTGTTGAATCCTTGGTAGG
This sequence comes from Picea engelmannii, assembly GCA_009831015.1. NCBI lineage: Eukaryota > Viridiplantae > Streptophyta > Pinopsida > Pinales > Pinaceae > Picea > Picea engelmannii. Next base: position 563,366 of record ML782396.1, on the reverse strand, counting down.
AAGGTGTACAACTGAGAGACTTGTGATAGTGAAGGTGTACATTGTTGGGGTGGGACATGCATGTGGGGAAAGAGGGTTTGTGGGCTATGGGCATAAGTGGCTCCTAAGAGAAAATCCTTCCTATTCATCTGTGTGATTTTCGTGTTGTCCTTTCCAAGCCTAGGAATTCCTTTCCCAATGGAATTTAGTCCCAGCTCAGGGTTGACCCACTACTGAGCGTGATGAAAAGCATGGTCTAAGGCTGGGAGGTTCATGGAAGGTCTACACACAGTTGGTGGTCATATAAGTACCAAATATTTTTTCTCTGTATGATGTGTATCTTGAAATCAAGTTATAATGTTATTAGAATTGTCTGTATATATTTCATGTATGTTTTAATGTTGTTTCCGCATGAATAAATGTATGAACAAAATGATTTAATTGTTTAAATTGCATTAGATAGATATGTATATAAATATAAAATGGTATCAGAGCATGAAATTTATTCGGTGGCATGGCCTGGCCTGATGGTTTAAGGCTGAAGAAGTCACAAAATGGTATCAGAGCCATGATTTCAAAACTGATCTTGAATGGGCTATGTTAGTGGAATTTGAAGAAAAAGTTTCAGAAAAGAATTGTTTTCAAAATGGACAAAATTCAAGTTTAGAGCCCATGGTTTCAACACTGAACCTGGATGGGCCATGAATGAGGAGTTCAGAGTAAAAATTCCAAATAATTTTGATGTGTAGAGTGCCAAAAGGGCATTGAGAGAACACTTGGACTGTGTTCAGAAGCACAGTGGTATAACGGTTTAAGAAATGGACATAGATAAACAAACCACAACAACCATGGTTTTGGGTCGTAGGATATGTTCGGGAGAAGGAGGATCCTTCACAACTGTCAGATCTGGAGAAAAGTGCATGAAGGCTAACCTCCAAGTCATTCAGACTTTGTGACTTTAGAGAAATTTATGGGTTACAAGAGCAAAAGGGGCCAAAGACTGAAGTTCCGAAGTCCTGAAGAGGATCTACATCATAGATACNGGGGGGGGGGGGAGTGTTTACTGTTGTATTTGACCAAGGATAGATCAGAACCATAGGGATAAGCCACGTGTCAGTAGATTGGCTAGTTCGAGAATTTAACATTTGGGAGTAATAAGGAGTGATAGAATGAAATGGAGTGTGTTGATTTGCAAACTCTTGAATTCATGAAGTCCAGAGTTCATCCAGATCGTTCATTAAAGGAGACGCATTTCAACATATCAACTTGTTCGGGAGTTCGATGTTCGGGAGAATTGGAGAGTGCTAGTGTGAAAAAGTCTTGAAGCTAAAGAACAAAAGTGGCATGGAATGATTATGTTGCCAGTGATGATGTGGATATTTCCTAGACATGCCACATTCCACCACCTTAGTTTTTGATAGTTGTACCATGTGGACTTGAAAGCTAAAGTAGTTCAGAAGTTTGGAGTTCAGGTGATTTGAGGAATGCAAGTGTAAAATATTTCGAAGCCCGAAGTCCCAAAGTGACATGGCATGATGATGTCACCAGGGATGACGTGGACACATGGGATGTTTTCCACATGTTAGTGAGTTAAGAAACTTTTGAAGATATAAATGTTAGTTAGAATGTGACACATGTCACCAGCCATATTGGGCCACGTATCCTCTTCTAGTATTTCTCCACATGGAATTCTTCTTGAACATGGTTAGTGGGGCCCCTGATTGTCACAGGGGACGTGTGGCACCAGATAGTGAAGCCTGAAGACTTGAAACTTCAAAAGAAATGGTTAATGATTTAGTGGGAGGAAGAAATCCTTGAAGTTTCATAGCGTGAAATAAAATGACGTAATGACGTCACCAAGGGTGACGTGGAAGTATTCAAAGATTCACAGTTCAAGCTTTTTAGGGTGTGCAGATGTGAAATCCTCCGATGTCCTAAAGCCCCAAAGATATGAAGTCCCAAAGCCTCAAATTTCCAAAGTCCTGAAGCCCCAAAGCTTCGAAGTTTCGAAGCCTGAAGTTTCAAGATTCTAGATAAGTGCCCAAATCATTAGCACTAGGTCACAGTCGTGGTCACATGCGAACCAAGGGATGAAAAAAAAGGGGCTAGTGCCCAAAAATTGTTGCAGAACAAAGTTGGGATTAGAGATAGAATCTTGAGAGGTTCTTGATCGACCAAGACTTGCTGAAAATAGAGTATGATATTATTTTGTTGAATTATATTGTTTAATTTATTCGGGAAAATTCTTAAGTCAAGTAACCTGACAAATTTCGGTTGACTTCACATTTTACAGAGTTAACAATTGTCATGACTGAACCAAATTGTTCCATAGTCCAGAGAGATGGAGGGGGCACAAGATGCTTACAATCAAGAGGATGAAGTTAGAGGAATGGATGTCCATTTGGGAATTGAAGGATCAAACTCCAATTGGCATGGAGAAGAAATATATACCGAAGTGGGCATGATGAATATCATTAAAAATTTGCAAAAATATGTCCAAATTCACCAGGCAGATAATGAAAGGCTTAATAGATCCAATGAAAAACATGAAGAATTCAACATGAAGTTGATGAAAAACCTAGAAAGAATTGAAAATAAGGTGGATAAGGAAGGTGAATCCAACAAATCAGGAAGCCATAGATCCACCGACGAGGAAAGAATATGAAGAGGGGATAATAGACATCACCAGAACTCCTGAAGAAATTCCAAAAAGAGGACGCACAACATTTCAAGTCCATCCCCTACCCGAAAAACATAGGAAATATGGAGTGGATGAACTGAAGGGAGAAATGAACAAGATCAAACCTCCTACTTTTGATGGAGAGCCCAAGAAAGATGAAGATGCTAATGCATGGTTGTTGGGCATGAGGAAATATTTCCAACTACAAAATTACTCTTCTCGTGCAAAAGGAATACTTTCCATCTATCAGCTAAAAGGGAAGGCTTCCATATGGTGGGATGAGATTGTACAAGTACAACATGCCAGGGAGAAGAATGTTACATGGAGGGAATTCAAGAGGCATTTTGAAAAGAAGTACTTAACTAAGAGGTATTATGACAAGAAAATGAAAGAGTTCTTTGAACTCAAGATAGGAAGTATGTCTATTGATGAGTATGAAAGAAGATTCTTTGAGTTGTTGAAGTATGTTCCCTTTATCAAGGATGAGACAGTTAATATTCAAAGGTATCTGAGTGGGCTGCCATATTTCATCAGTGACAAGATCCAGTATGATGATTGTTAAGAACCAAATACCATTATAGCATAGAAAAACCTTTGAAAAAGTAGTCAACGCCTTGAGAAAGAGATAATTTCAGATAATAAGCCTCTTCGAGGGGGCAACCTCCTTTTACCCCACTTAAATTTTCAAGTACAAGATGATTCAAAATGAAAATGTCTCCTTGGTATATATAAGAGACTAGGAGGTATAATTACAACTAATGG
>ML782396.1:517313-556041 GCA_009831015.1 Picea engelmannii | reverse complement strand
TTGAAGTATCCATGTGATTGGGTCCTTGCCATCAAACTTCCTCATATCAATCTTAGGAACGCGGTTGGTCTTCAAACCAAAGTTGGAGTTTCTCCATTCTTGATTCACCTTCCTTGTGTCCTCATCATGAATTTCATGGGATGGATTCTCACTTTCAGGTATCTTCTCTGTTACGAAATTTTTCATTACTTCCATGATATCCCCTTTTAAGCCATCCATATTAGTATCCAACTTAGCTTCCATTGAATCCATCTTAGTATCCAACTTAGCTTCCACTGAATCCATCTTCTTTTGTAGTTCATTTATGTCCCTACACATTTCTTCACCTTCATCAAGAGTCCAAGTAGGATTTTCTGGAGGCTTAGTTGGCGTAGAAGTTCCCTTTTTTGGTGGCATGTTGGCCAAGTATCACTTTTGAACCTTGATTTTGAGGTGGTTCTGCTAGACAATATTTATTTTGTTGTATCTCCCAAGTTTTAGCTCTTCTAGGTATGAAACTTTCTTTTATGTAGTTGTCTGATATTTCTTCTCTGCAATTCCACAGTTCTAATCAAAATTGGATGTGCCAAGTGGAATTTACAGTAACTTCCCCACAACTTGCCAAATTTTTTCCTTTCCAGGAGACCTCACTTGTATAGCATGCCCCGCACAAAATAATTGATACAAAATTCTGAAACTTGCACCAGAAATACTACATATTATCCACGATCCAATGAAAACAGTCCCACTCAATTTGGATACTCTAGGAATAAGTTATGATTGTTTTACTTGGAACACCTTCTTGAGAGTAGTCAATAGGACTACTCAGATACCCTATCTTACACAGGGTGTATCTACAAATTTAAGATGACCCGGAATCTGAAATTTTTACCATAGATACCTTAATAATTTATGTAAATAGCCTCCAAATTTCAGGTCTAAAACGTTATGGAAAAGTTTTTATAGAGAAAATTCCACAATGACTCATTTCAGAATGATTCCAGAACCCTATCTTGTACAGGATGTATCTCCGAAAGTATAAGGCCTTAGGAGTTGAATTTTGAACCCAACGTACCTTGATTTGTCTTCTAAATATCCTCCAAGCCGTTTCTTATGAAACATTGTAGAAAAAAATTTATAGCAAAAATTTCAAGGTGTCTCAGATGTAGCAGCGAAACCCCAAGACCTTGAGCTCTGATACCATATGTTAAGAACCAAATACCAATATAACATAGAAAAACCTCAAAAAAAGTACTCAACGCCTTGAGAAAGAGATAATTTCAGATAATAAGCCTCTTCTAGGGGGCAACCTCCTTTTACCCCACTTAAATGTTCAAGTACAATATGATTCAAAATAAAAATGTCTCCTGGGTATATATAGGAGACTAGGAGGTATAATTACAACTAATGGCCTAAAGCTGAAATAAATAAAATAACATTACTAATATAATATGCCCCAATTAAGGGGTAATGAGACAATATTAGGGCTTAACAATGATCCTAAAACTATGGAAGAAACCATAAGGAGTGAAAAATGCTTATTTGATCAGCAAAAATGGAAACCTATTTTCCAGAAGGCTTGGGAAGACAAGAGGAAGTTTAAAATGGATCAGAGGTAGAAGGGGAACAAACCACCATTTTTTAGAAATAGTCCTCAAGGACAACTAGTTTTGATAGAGCCCAGGATGGCTGAAGTAGGTGGGAAAAGGCCAAGGAAGACACCTATGGAATGTTGGGGTTGTAAAGGAGATCATAGGCATAGATATTTTATTCACATAAGTGACAAAGTGAGAGTTGTTCACAATGTTCAACAAGCATAAATGGTAGAAGACATGGGCATAAGAGTACCAAGGATCTATGCATCCCTCAACAACAAGCAAGTTGAGTTTCAATCACACATGATTGAAGTCAAAGGTATGATAAATACCCATGCCTTTACTATTTTAATTTATTCAGGGTCTAGTCATAGCTATATAGATCCCAAGATAGTGGAAATATTGAAATTTCCAAGAAGCAAGCATGGGAAATATTGGTTGGTGCAGCTGGCTATAGGAACCAAGAGAAAGGTTGTTGAGTAGATTAAATCATGTCCAGTGGGAATGAATGGATTGAGTACCAAGGAAGATTTGAACATCTTTCCTTTGGGATCATATGACTACCTAATTGGTATGGATTTGTTTGACCAACACCATGCTATATTAGACTATCATAACAAGGCATTCACTTGCCTAGATGAGGAAGGAAACCAAAGAACAATCCAAGGAATTCCCAGGGAAGTTACTATTCGAGAAATTTCAGCAATGCAACTGAAGAAGTGTTACAGGAAGGGTTGCCAAATATTTGCAACTCATATGGAAGAATCATCTAAGGGTAAGGTGATAAATTTAAAGGATCATGCAGTCCTAGAATATTTCAAAGATGTGTTCAAGGAGGTACCAGGACTACCCCCAAAGAGAGATATTGATTTATCTATAAATCTGATGCCTGGAGCAACTCCAGTGTCAAAGACTCCTTACAGAATGAGTACACCGGAGCTGAAGGAGTTGCAAATGTAGCTTGAAGAGATTCTAAAGAAGGGGTATATACGCCCAAGTGTGTCACCTTGGGGTTCCCCAGTCTTGTTCATGAATATTAAAGATGGGACATTGAGATTGCGCATCGATTTCAGACAATTGAACAAAGTGACTTTAAAGAACAAGTATCCTCTACCAAGGATTGATGATCTCTTCGATAAGTTTAAGGATGAAAAGATATTTTTGAAGATAGATCTCAGGTTAGGATACCATCAAGTAAGGATTAAAGAGGAAGATATAAACAAGACCTCCTTCAAGACAAGGTACAGTCATTATGAGTTCACAGTGGTTCCATTTGGGTTATCAAATGCACCAACTTCTTTCATGTTCTTAATGAATGGTGTATTCCAAGAATATTTAGACAAGTTTGTCATTGTCTTTTTGGATGAAATCCTTGTATATTCCAATGTAGAAGAGGAGCACGAGAAACACTTAAAGATGGTGTTACAGGTGCTAAGAGAGCACCAATTGTTCACCAAATTGAGCAAGTGCTCATTTTACCAAAAACGAATCCACTATTTGGGGCATGTAATATCCGAGGAGGGAATAATAGTAGACCCTGAAAAGATTGAATCCATTAAAGGGTGGAAAACACATAAGAATGTGACAAAATTTAGATCCTTCATGGGTTTATCTGGATACTACAAGAGATTCATTGCAGTATTTTCAAGAATCGCTCACCCAATCACTTCCCTGCATAAAAGAGGTAACATTTCATTTGACAGAGGAATGTGAAGAGAGATTCCATCAATTGCAACAACTGTTAACCAGTGCTCCAATTCTGAAGATTGCAGATCCGAATCAATATTTTGTGGTTTGCAATGATGGATGCAAATAAGGACTAGTTGGAGTCCTCAGTCAGAATGGGTTCGTGATAGGATTTGAATCTAGCAAATTGAAAGATCATGAAAGGCTCTATGCCACTCACAATTTGGATTTGGAAGCCATTGTACAGGCTTTAAATAAATGGATACACTACCTCATGGGAAAGAGGTTTGATATCAGTATAAACCATAATGGTTTGAAGTATTTTTTTGATTAGCCTACATTGAATGCCAGGCAGAGAAGATGGTTGTAATTCCTCTGTGAATATGAATTTGATATTAAGCACACCAAAGGAAAGGAGAACAAAGTGGTTGATGCACTCAATAGGAGAGTGCACAAACTACATGCTACAAACATTAGCATGTATCAAACTGATGTTAAAGGCATAATTTTGGAAGTTGGAAAAGAAGATTTGCAGTACATGGAGATGGTAACAAAGTTACAACAAGGTAATATGCTGCAGAAATTTGAAGATTATAGATTGGAAGATGATGGAATAATCCGATACAGGAACATAATTTGTGTACCCAGTTCTCATGAATTGAGGAGTATGATCTAGAAATAAATGAATAATATACCTTATGCAGGGCACCCTGGATATCAAAAAATAGTTTCAATAGTCAAGAGACAATATTATTGCCTAGGCATGAAGAAATAAATTGCAAAGTACATAGCCAAATACTTGGAGTGTCAAAGGGTAAGGGATGATCATAGACATCCATATGGGTTGCTACAACCATTACCCATCCCTGAGTGGATGTGGGAAGTGGTGACAATGGATTTCATCACAAGATTACCTAGAACAAACAAACAACATGATTCCATCTTGGTGGTGGTAGATAATCTCACAAAGGCCACCCATTTTATCCCATTGAAGACTACTCACAAGGAAACTAACATTGCTGATATTTATATGATGGAAGTAACATTATTACACGATATTCCCAAGACAATTGTGTCTGACAAAGACCCAAAATTTACCTCAAATTTTTGGAGAGGATTATTCAAGGGATTTAGAACGAGCCTAAAATTCAGCACAACCTATCATCCCGAGTCAGATGGACAAACAAAAAGAGTAAACCAAGTGATAGAAGATATGCTAAGGATGTATGTGATGGGAAAACCATCTAAATGGGAAGATGATCTACACTTAGTAAAATTTTCCTACAACAATGGGTATTGAGCATCACTAAAGATGATCTCATTTGAATCACTTTATAGAAGAAAATGCAACACCCTAGTAAGTTGGAACAACCTAGTTGATAGGGTAGTGGTTGGGCCAGATTTTCTCAGGGAAATAGAAGGGCATTTGTTAAAGATAAAGCAAAATTTGAAGGTTTCCCAAGACAGGAAGAAAATATATGCAGACAAAGGAAGAACCCACAGGGAGTTTAAAGTGGGTGATCATGTTTTCCTGAAGGTGAAAGCCAACAGAAGTTCCCTGAAGCTGGGAAGTTGTTCCAAGTTGGAAACCAGATATTGTGGACCATTTGAAATCCTAGAAAGGATTGGACCAATATCTTACATGCTTGCATTTCCTGCATCCATGACTATTCATAATGTATTTCATGTATCATTTCTCAATAGGTATATACCTGATGATAATCATGTGATTGTTTGGAATGTGATTTAGGTGGAGAAAGAAGGTGCTTTGCAAGTGCATCCTGTGCACATACTAGACTAGAAGAGAAAGCAACTATGAAATCAAGTCATAAATCGTGTAAAGGTTCAGTGGACCTGGTACGGTCCCAAGGACGCAACATGGGATCATGAAGATGATGTGCGGGCATAGTACCCACATATTTTTTAAGATTTTGGAAATCTTGTTGTTGTTGTGTAAATAAGTTTCACTAAGGACAGTGCAAATGTAAGGGGAGGGGATTGTAACAGCCCAAGGCCGAGCCCCTGCTGAATTGTAATTATGTTTATAGGTTGGTGAGCCAAGTGTTTATAAGCTGGAAGACTTATGTGTTTATTAGGAGGAGAGCCCAGATGCGATGGCCAATGAACTTGATTTTGTATATGTAAATACTCACATCATTAATAAAATTGTGTCGTTGTGTGTAGATCGACCACAAAGAAATATTTATGGGGGACTAAGCTCCACTACGTAGGGAAAGGGAAGGGGCTAAGTGTCTAGGAATAAGGGTTAAGATAGAGGACTTACCTATAAAGGAATAATATTATATTATTATTTCTTAGAGGCTAAGGTTTGACGTAACCTATGTTAACCTAAGTTCTTGGGGAAAGGGAATGAGTGTTAAATGGAACTCATGCAGCTTCAGGAAGACATGTATCAACCTGGGCGCATGCAGGTTTTAGGATGGGGAAGTCAGCTTGTTGGGGGTTCTGTCACATACCCAGCCACCCACAGGTCGGGTACGCTACCTGCAAGCCCACCCTCAGACTTTTTTCCCTTACATATACCTTCTTTAGTCATTAAGGATGAATAAGATAATAAATTTAACAACATGCACAACAATATCCATCAAGCATGTATAATATAAAGATTATGTTAAACGATAATTAAATATACACAACGGAAATACATTCATACACATGTAGATGATAATTTACTTACATAATGAAAATATATTCATACATAGGTAGGGATATCATGATAGAGAGCACTTATCTTTATGAAATATGACATTGATTGGCTGTAGACCAAGGACATTCCACCCAATCATAGACATCATTGCTCAAAATCTCAACAACAGTGTCACCCCCGAGCTAGGGCTATGAATCCACAAGGACAGTTCCAAAGTGTACTTGGGTTCCCAAACCATTCAGCTCTCAAGCTCTCACAAGTTTCCTAACACCCACAACAATCCAAGTACCCAACTCTCTTCTACCCAGCTCGTGCCACATGAGAGAATGGACCTCCACCCTCCTCTGCCACACAGTCCCTTAGGTAGTCCTTCTCCTTCCTTCTAGGGCTTCCAACACATCTGGTCTAGAATATCAATGTTAGAACTCTCAATACTTGGAGTTGTGATAAAAACAGGGCACATACCAATGCATTTCAGACATGCAGGCCCCAGTTCATGGCTCGATCACACTAATGAACACTACAACCAACTATCCCATGGCTAATTCTTTAACAAATTTGTTTCCTTTCTCTTTTCCAAATAAGACGCAGGTGAGGATGGGTCTATGAATGGGTCAAGGAGTGCATGGGATTGCATGCATGGGAGTGTGTGAGGGAAGAATGAGTGAGTGAACAGGAAATCAGTGACCAAGTCATCATTCCAATCCCCCCATCAAATCAGAGGCGCTTTTAAGTAACCTCGTGGGGAAAACAAGAAACTCCTGGCCTTCCCCAATAAATTCACGTAACCAATCTCCTACCTTAGACAAAAAGGGTAATAATAAAATGGGAATAACACTTAGTCCCTCAATCTCCATCTCTTGTGGAATCATAGCCCCCTATAAATCTAGTCCTTTTCCATCTAGTAGCCAACAATGTGTTTATTATTATTAATGATAAAAAAATTAAATTTCTTGGGCATATTGTCCCTTCAATAATTGTTTGGGCACTTTGGCCTCTCAGCATTGTAACAATACATTATTTAAAATGGGGGTTCAAAACCTGGGGTGTTACAGGTTCCCTCACCATTCTCGTGATCATTTCCACTCTCGCAAGTTGACCATACTCCCCACTGATGCACGCACTGAGACAGAGAGATCCTGGACACACCCAACCATTGCCTCCATCGTTGATCTCTGTAACTTATGAAACCTTCACACTCATGTTATGAAGCTAATTGTTTTTCCTGTGAACCACAACATGGTTGCATGGTGTCTGAGCCATATCGCACCTTAGCCTTTGTTGTTGCTACCCACATTTCCTCTGGACTGGTGTGGCTTGCTGTCATTAATAGAGCCCATACCCAATTTTTCTACGATGGTTACTCGCTGAACTTAGGAGTTGGATAGAAGAGACAGGTTTTTAGGTTTGTGAGAAACTCTCTCGAGGTAAGAGAGTGTGCTGAGGAAGTGAGTTCTTCTGGAGGGAGTCCCATAGTAGCTACAATACTCTAACACTTTTGGTCTAGCCAATTGCTGAATCTCTGGTAGGGAGGTGGAAAATTGATGAACTTGTGATAGTGAAGGTGTACACTCCTGGGGTGGGATAGGCATGTGGGGAATGAGGGTGTATGACATGTGGGAATAAGTGGCTCCTGGGATAAAATCCTTCCTGTTGATCTGTGCGACTTTCCTATTGTCCTTGACAAGCCTAGGAATCCCTTGCTCAATGGATTTTAGTCCCAGCTTGGGGGTGACCCATTGCTGAGCATGATGAGTAGCATGGTCTAAGGATGGAAGGTTCGTGGAAGGTCCACATGTAGTTGGTGGTCATCTATTAAAATATAAGTACCAAATCTCTATTCTTTGTATGATGTGTGTCTTGAAATCAAGTTATAATGTTATTAGAATTGTCTGTATATATTGCATGTATGTTTTAATGTTGTTTCCACATGAATAATTGTATGAAAAGAATGCTATAACTGTTTAAATTGCATTATATATATATATGTATATAAATATAAAATGGTATCAGAGCATGAAATTTATTTGGTGGCATGGCCTGGCATGTTGGTTTAAGGCCGAGGATGTCACAAATCCTAGTTTTGGATTTGGGGGCACCATGGCCATACCGTCTACATCTTTGTTTGATAAGAGTAATCTCTCTTAACCAAATATCACTTTGGGGGGTTGGAATATACCATCCTACATATCCAATTCTAGCCATGATTTTTTAGGTGCCAATACTCAAATGGGTGGTTATTCTACTTATTACAGCATGTCCGTGTATCCTTCATCCGCCATGACAGTTCCTATGGAGGGTCCTTGTATATCCTCTAGTATTTCATACAGAGGGAATAAATTTTATGGTTTGAGCTACCCTCTTCATGGAAGCCCTTCACATAGGGGAAAAATATATCCTCACTTGAATAATCCTTATCATACTTTTGTATTTTCACAGACACATGATTCAATGATGATTCCTGTACAAACCTCTATGGATCAATGAAGCGGAGGATACTACCTTTCTGGACAAAGACAGGGTGTAAACCAGGACCCTTCCTGCCCTGCAGTGTCTTAAAACCAATATTTCCTGGGACCTTGGTCTCAAATGCCACAACTCACCACCGCCACTAGTCTAGTCATTGCCATTCATACTGGAGCTCCATCACCAACCACTGCTATTCATGTTGGATATCGGTCGAAAACCTATGAAATTCATGTCAAAGACCAACAAACAACCACTGCTAGTCATGATGGGGGCATCACTCTACTCACCATAAGTCATATCGACACCACATCTCCAACCTCTATACATCATGTGCGAGATGAATCTCCAGTCTTTGCTAGTCATGCTAAGAGCATGCCGCCAACCATTGTAAATTATGCTAGGTGTTATTGGATAAATTTGTAATTGCGGACACAAACCGATCTCCCTAGATCCACCTGGATCTAGAACAAAGCAAGACAGAACATGACTCTTTCCCTAGATTTTTACCATTGAATTAACTAGGAGGCAAGAACGAGTAACATACCTTATAATCGCTTCCTATGGTCTTTGTTGCTCCTGCTTCACTCCAGTTCTCTCGTGCAGTCAAGACCAAGACAACACAAACCAACCAAAGTGAAGAAAAAAAAAATCTATTCGATAGTCAATCTATGTATATGATCAAGGAATTATACAATAAAGTGGAAACAACTTTATGGGAAAGGGACATATTACTGTATCATATTGATGGAAAGTAAAGATTACAACCTGAGCCTTGATGTCGCAAACTTCCTTTCGATGGCCCTTGGCTCTGACACACACACTTGCTCACTTTCATGAAGAAGATCAAAACCCTTATGATATCCTTGCTGAAGTTTCCAAGCTGTTGTAGTTTCAATCCTTCACACAATTCTTTCACTAATTCTCCAATGAGTCTTTCTTAACCTTGTTTGCTTAACCTTTTCCATGAGAATTCCCTCAATATATAGGAGAGAATAAATTAGTTACTTGGATAAGAATGATCCCAAAATATCAGAGAATCTAGTACTAAGATAACCATTCGAATTCCATCTCATCCTTCTAGAAGATTCCCTTTTAGAAACATCAATAATTCTCCTTTTTCCTTGCTTAAGAAAGAGTTCGCACCCTAGTAGTTCAACATAGTGTGAACATATCGCACCCTGGCTTAAGGTAGCCTGAGAGAATCATGCATTCTCGCAGGCAAATGTATTAGCATCCTGTGAACCTCCTTCAAAAATGATATTTCTGGAAAGAAAAGAAAATAACTTTTCTCAGGAGAAAGTTCTTATGAAGATCCTGAGTACACCATCATCAATACATCATCATGATGACCAAAATCATGGGTAACACTAGGGGAAGTCATATGATTGAGAATCCTAGATGTGTTAGATGTAAGCCCAAGTTCCTTTGCAGGACTTGTGAAGGAGACAACCTCACTCATTTGTGTCCTGCTACTGCTGGGATACCGGAAGCGTGGTTCTCACCTAGGGGCCTTTCGGGTTCTGAGTCATCTATGGTTTCCCCACACTCTATTTCTCCTTTGATTGACACAACAATTATACCGATGAAATCATCACCTGATGACACTCCCATTTTTTAGAGTTATGAGTCTCTCGACCTTGTTGTCACACATCCTATTCAACCGACAGTTGAAGAAGTGGTCATATCGTTGCAATCTCTAGTCAATCCAACCCTTCCCTTGGAGGGTGATGTGTCCTTCAACCATGTCATTATCATTTCTAGTACTGCACCTTCTGAACAAGAGAGAGTTTTACTCTCCCTGAGTACTCTCCCTCCAAGTCCTGGAGAGGTTCTATTTGACTAGGATGGTCTTGTGGGGTATCCAATGCCTCCTCCTATGTCCATTCAAGTAAGACACATTATTCGATATATCATGTTTAAGGTAACCTCCACTCACACTTTATCCTCCTCGACTTGGAGAGATTTGGGTTTTCCCAAGCTTGTGTTAGTTGTTCGTAATATGTTGACCTTCCACAAAAATCCTGCATGAGAGCCTTGGCCTCCCCCATGGCATGTCACCTAGAAACATCCCAACAAGTCTAATTTAATATATTTTCTGACTCATCTAAAAAATGAAAATATTTCTGAGTGAATTTGTCTCTTTCACACTCGTTAATTGGATTTGAAATATCGCGAGTCTGAGTTAAGCTCTTTTCCGACTCATTTTCAAAAAGTGAAAATATTTCCTAGTGAGCTTGTCTCTTTCACACTCATAAATTGGATTTGAAAGGACATCTATTTGGTGAAATTTTATCCCTTTTTCAAACCAAGTAGACTAAAATTATGAAAAATGACATTTTTTGGAATTAAGTTGTGATTGCATCTCATGCCCTTGCTTGCATTATTAATCCTATTGATGGTTCTTGCTTTGCGTTATAAAAAAATTTCCTCAGAAGTTTGCATCTTCAAACAAGCAGAGCCTTGTTTATATCCTTCATAGCTTGACACCCTATACATAGGAGGGAATATTCCCCTGAGTTTCCATCTCCCACATGCACCTTCTTGCATTGAGCATAGGAATGTTCCACTACTAGAACTGGTTTTTCTTACTTGTGACACTCGTTTCCTCCTCTGTATCATATCATTCATTTGACTATGAAAGAAGAAAAAAATATGGGCGAGAAGGGAGTATTATCTTATATTGGCAGTAATTGTGTCACCTTTGAACATATCAATTTTTTTTTTTTGAGTCTACTTGTCATCATAATTTTGGGTTTAGCATGACCTTAGGAAACTGAGCTCGTTACATAGAGTTTACTCCTCTGACTGGTTACTCTTCCAGTCCCTATGGAGAGTTTGATTGATACCTCCCACATCTCATGGTTTCATCACTGAGTCTATGATGCCAAAGTCTTCCATATGTCTCATGCTCTTGTTCAAAGGACATCTATCAACCTGTGTCAGCCATTAATTAGAACTCTTGAATTTGCATGTCGGCCATACCCTCATTCTATCTTAGAATCACATGAAGTTGTAGTCCTATTGCACACCTTGGTCCCACTTTCCTCATTGGTAGGTATCCTTGAACCCAACAGTTGACATTTCATCATTGGTCGTTGATTGGGTGGTTTCCCTTGTGTTCGACGATAATACATCTATTCACACATTGGGGTTTATGTAGTGTCTTGGATGCCATTAGCCCTATTGGTGGTTTTATCACCTTTGTAAGAATTTTTCCTAGTTGGATGATATTCAAAAGGTCTTTTTCATGTACTTATTTCACTTGCCACATGCAAAAGATGCATAGGGTCATTGGTTCATGAACATGTTCTTCATTTGATTTCCTCCAAATCATCAAGCTCCTTCTTTGTACCTCATGTTGAATGATGAGATCTTCCTTAATGCTCTCCTTTCAGCAGGTCTCCTTCCATCAGCTTCAACTCATATATTCTGGAGATGAGACCTAGAGTCCTATGAGTACCTATAGGCTTGTAGTTATTAGTGGTAGGTTCTCTCACCATCGACAATTGGGAATACATAAATGTATCATGATCGATGGATTCTTCAAGTGTTCAACCCCGAGTCCTTTATTCACACTTGTAAGAATGTACTCGGTGCCTTGATACCTACTTTCATTATCAGTAGTTTGTCTCGCATTTGTTAATGGTATACCTCAATGATTAGTAATCAAATGAAGTCTCATTTTGTTCGACCTCAACTCCTTTATTCACATGATGTAGACTTTCACCTTTCGCAGATTGTGTAGAAGACTTGAAGACATCAGTTTATAGTCACAACTTTCCTAAGTTGTTTCTACCTTTCATTGGACCAGTACTTGTGTGAATTCAATGATCATGGGAGATCATATTGTACTCCATTGTATACAGATATCTTTAGATTGATTTTGAGACTGGTTTTACTGGGCCTTGTTCGTGACTATGATAGCCTTTGGCATGTAGCTACCTTTTTATTTCCTATTCATGGCCATGGAAAGTTGTTTGGTATATTTTCACATGGATCTGCAGTGTAATTCAAATTGGCAACCATGTATGCAAATTTAGTACAGATTGTAATGAGCAACTAGTTCTTCCAGCTGGGTCCCCATTACTCCACTTCTGGGTTTTATAATGTATTTCGGCCATCGTAGATACTCATCTAACCTCACTTATTAGGGGGATCTGTTGTGGAAATATTTACCTCACCCTATGCAATCTTTCACAGAGGGCCTTTTTCTATTTCCCTATGTAGACTTGAAGTCCATTTTTGCAAATACCAAAGCTAAGAACATGATTTTTCCACATATACGTGCCCTGCCTATATTACAACATGCGTATACACAGGTTGCACTACTACAACCCACGTACATCGAGATTTGTGCCCAAAAATAAAAAATGGTGTCGGGTTTCCTTGTCACGTCATAAGATCTACGATCCTTGACCTTCCATATACTGGAAATTTTCTAACTCAACCCTTCAGCTCCAATTGAAGGCTACAAATGGGCCAAATCTGAGCTATGGAAAAGGGGAGAAGAATTCAACTTTGAGAGAAAAGTTACTTTGGAGAAATTATTCACTTCACATTGAGTTTGCATCCCTTTGTCCTTTAATTTTTAACACATGGTTCATCCCCCAAGATCTTCCCTTATTGATTGAGAAACTCATTGTATCTCTTACATGAACTTTCCTTTGGTGGAGGCCCAACTATAAGGAACTTGGTTTCTCAGTTCCAAACCATGCCGACACAGAAGTTTGTAACTCATTCACTTTTGTTGATTACATATTAATAGAAATACACATTTATCATCCAATTAATATCTTGCGAATATATAAATTGTTATTCCATGGGCGTATTTGTTATGAATATTGATGGATTATGCTATTTTTTTTTTTGTTAATTTGTGCGGGACTTGTTGGCTACACGATTAACCTGTGGCTTGAGAAACCGTGACTCAGGGGCATCTAAGCCGTCAAAATCACCCGGGGATCGCACCCAGCCTGAGCCACACCAACCCTTAACATGGTTGGATTTTTTGTCCCTGCAGGTTTCGAACTGGTGACTTTAACATCACGAAGTGGCTTAACAACACACTCCGTCACCGACTATCCTACACCTCGGGGACGATGGATTATGCTATTGAATGTGCTTACATTATCTATTATCACCATATTCTTGCATTTCTTGGTTGTTGAGGACTAGTTGCAGATGTATTTATTTGGGTCAAGTGCTCAACGATGGGCTTCATCGAACATTTGGACGAGGTAGGCCTTTTATCTTGTTTTGCTAGCATATTTGTTTATATATCATACTTTAGAGTAGAGTTGATTTCTGTAGTCATTTATGTCTGTTGTGGTTTACCCCTAGCCATAGAGAGATTTTCCTTGAACAGTAATAACCCGTACACTAGGCTTGTGGTCGACCTACTTTTAGAAGCGTCAAATCTTGGATTTTCACGGTCAACAAAGAGATTTGGCCTTGAAATTACACAATATTAGCATCCTCTAGAGGTCTCATGTTTCTTAAATTACTTGTATAGCCTTCCATAGCCTCGATCTTAATCACCTACTCGATACGTGTCAAAGATAACAACTCCTGAATGAACCATTCTCTCTGATGATCCTCATGGATAAGGTTTTTCAATTTCCCTATCACATCCTTAAATCTCTAGTTGTATGCCCAAGAAAACTCACCATCCCATTTATTTATCTCCCACAACTCAGAGAGAGATTTTTGTTTTGATTGAGGCAACCAAAATTCCACTATAAATGTTTTCTTCATTTAAGTGAGCGTGAAGGGTTTCCCTTGAGCCCCTGGCTCAATTTCCTTCATGTACCATTTCAAAGTCTGACCTCTCAAGGTAGTCTAAAATTCAACTAACTTATTTACATCTAGAGTTCCACGAGACTACGAGATGGCTTCACATAGAAACTAGTGTTGTTCAACATTTTCATCACCTTTACCTAAAATTTCAGGGTATCGGGTGAGAGATCCCGCATGCTGATTCACCATTGTGGGATTTGGAAATCCTACTAAAATTAACCCTAATGGTACTAGTTGTGATAAAAATGAAAAAATTTTACACTTCCACTACTACTACTACTTGAACTTGTTGGAATGGAGGGGTTAGAATTAGAAGAATTGATAGAAAAATTTGTTGTAGAAATTATCAGATTTATAGATGGGGCTGGGGAAATGGATGATTCATGGTTGGTTCCTTTTCCTCTAAAGAAAAATTATTTTATATGGGGGGTATCATTTATTTTTATTTTTTATCTAACATCTTGATGCAATCCATCACCTTCAGGCTTTGAAAGTTTTGATTCTCTCACAACTTCTTTAGGGGTTCTAGATGAGTATTCTTCTTCAGTTGTGGAGTTTATATTTATTATTTCATCCATATCTTTGGAGATTCCTTATTATTATTTGCTTCTTCCCAAACCTTCACCTTTTTCACCAAATCTCTCCTTCAGCCATTGGTTGGATATCCTTCCTTGTCTCTTCAACTCCCACAAATCTTCTAACTCTTTCCTATGACTAGTCTCAAAGTCGATCTCCTTCCGCAACTGATTAGACCTCTTCATCACTTTTTTCATCTATTTTCGCCACCTCTTTTGAAGAACATAATCCCTCTTTTGAGTTTGCTCATCCTTCAAAATTTTCTTTTGACGCCCCCCCATATCTCCCAAAAAATCTTCCTTGACCTAACTCATGAACCCTCTCCTAAATAACCCTCCCCCAAGCATAGGGGTTTACATTGTCATATCACCCAAAGGAACAACCAACATTCCTTCTTCCATGAATAAAACCTTGAGCCACAAGGGGATTTCCTACAACATTATTCCTCTAGATTCCTCTTTAAATAGTTCTTCATCCTTTGAGAAGGATTTATGATTCTCTGCATGAAATTCGATAATATAACCCTCTAGAACAGTCTACAACCAAAAATACACAACACGAGAGATTGGATGATCTAAATGGTGAAGAGTCACTAAACCCTCAACAATACAATTATATTTATTTTTGACTTGACCTTTGTATTCTATTTCTTCTTGCAGGTGATCCAACCACTGAAATACCTCTTCGTGGAATCTAATTCAAAATATTTTGTACTGGTCGCTAGAAGGCTATGAATAGAACACAATGCTTTGCACGAACCTAAAGCTTTTGTGCCTCAACTCTACTTATTATTGTTTGAACGTGTTACACCTTATTTCCCACCAATTCTCAATATCATATTTGAAAATCCAATGAGGAATCCTCTAAAAACTCACTTTAAATCTCGGTCCTAGCAATGGAACCATCTATTGGTGCAATATTGAGACCATGGTTCTCTAGGGTTTCAAACAAATTCATAGTTGTAGTCTAGATACACCGACATATTCATCCTTTGACAAGGGAGGGAAGTTTCACCATAGCTAAGACTTGGTTTATGAAGTGAGTCAGAGAATATGTAGCATCGAATTTATGTTAACATTACTTATAGATATGCAAGGAATCCCAATGACATTCATGGACATCAAGTTAATACTTAACAATTCAACAAAGAATCAATTGGGCGACATAATTATATATTTACATACATCACATTAGATTACAATAGAAATAAATTTTAGGGCCCAAATAGATCTTTATATTAGCAATTCCAAGATCCCAAAATCATCATACATCATAGGTCTCCAATACAAACACTTGTGCAACAAAATATGACTCTACATAACCCATTACAGACTCAAAAGCATGTTGCGAAAGAAATCAAAATATTAATAGAGACCATTACAATAGCTACAAGACCAAACTCTCTACTTGAATATACTATTGAACTTAATAACCTTGAACACCCACAATTGATACCAAAGTACAACTACAATCATAACCCATCCCTTTCCCATTAACTAGCTCCATATTTATAATTTTCCCTTGGGTGCTTCTTGGATTCTTGGTTCTATTATATTTCCATATTTTTCCTTGCATGTGCTCGATGCTCTTGGCATATTTCACCGATTGTCCAACTAGCACATGATGCTTTTGGATGTTTTCATTGTTGTTACACTTTCAATTAGCTTTCCACTCATCTAACTATTTTCTGTTGTTTGGATTCTTACGTTGGAATGTTGTTCTTTTCCAAAAATATTGGTACTTCCAAAAATGGAGGGACCAACAACACCCCAATGTGCTCTTTCTGTCTACTATACTCCCTTCCAAATCCGAGTCTATATATCCCTACAAATCCTCTCCATATCCTCCAATATACCTCAATCCATACTCCACTGTACCTCTCAAGTACATGAGCACATGTTTCATTGTTATCCAATGCACTTGCCTCAACTCCACCATGAACTAACTTAAGGTGTTGATAGAAAAACAAATATCTATCCTAGTATTGACCAAATACATCAAGGAACTTATCAATTTTTTGTATATCTTGGGATCCACCAATTCTGAATTTAAAGTGACAATCTTCTTCAAATTGGTGACCATAGGTGTAGCCATCGGTCTACAGTCCTCCATCCTAAATCTCCTCAAGATATCAACTGCATACTTCCCTTGACCAAGGAAGATATCAACATATACCTTCCATACCTCTAACACCAATAAATAATGCATCATTTCAATCTCCTTCATCTCAAACTCACTAGCTAAATATACTTTTCACCATGCAATAATCTCCTCCACACCTGTGAGAAACAAATAATCTACATATAGAACCAACATGAGTGGATCAATACCAACAAGTATGAAGTACAAGTTTGGATCTATCTCACTCTTGGTAAATTCCATATTCTGCACGTATCCATGAATCCTAGAATACCATGTCATGGGTGCCCATTTGAGTCTGCACAAACATTTCTTAATCCTACACACATGAGACTCCCTGACATGTATTGAAAATCCTCAAGGTTTCTCTATGTACTTATTCCTCAATGATATTGTTGAGGAAAGATGTTTTCACATCCATATGATGTATCCTCCACCTCATAACTGAAGAAATAGAAATAACATCTTGAATAGAAGCATACCTGCTGACTTGAGCTAATGTCTCCTTGTAGTCCACTCCCTCTTTCTGAGAGAACCCTCTCACCACAAACCTTTCCTTGAACCAGGGATGATTTTAAGGATGGAAATTTATTTTTAAATGTAGAAACCTTGGCAAATATTACTAATCCTTCATATGACAACTATAAATGTTTGGCGATATTTTTGTAAAAATATTCAAATTTCGAAGGATTTTATATAGTTTATATCAAATTTTGGCGATTTTTAAGGTAAAATAATTTTGTCCTTTAGAATTTGGGTGAATCATTTTTAGAATAGCGAATCGTTTTTTGGGAAAAACAAGGAAAAATAGCCCATGAGATAAATTTATCCCCTAAAATCATCCCTGCCTTGAACTTCTCAATGCTCCCATATACAACATGCTTGAAATTATAGAGACACATGTAACTCACAACTGACTTCCCCTCTGGTTTCGACATTATGTCCCAAACATCAATCCTCCTAATAGAGGAGTACTTCTCTATCATGGAATCCCTCCATATCTGTTGATCTGCTTCTTCCTCAAAACTATAAGTCTTAGCATTAATGATGCTACTCATAGGCTCCATATAGTTCATAAACTTCTTTGGAGTCCCACACTCTTTGACCACACTCCTAGGAGCCTCATCAACATTCTTCAATGTATATAATAGCCACTTGTGTCTTATGACATAATAGGAAGGGGATAAATCCTCCTCTCCACCTCAAGTCTGAACTATCGAATCTTGCTCATCCTTAAGAACCTACTGCTCATTTTCCTCTGTCACTACTAGCGAATCTCGATATCTCCTAGATGCCAATTTCTCCTTGAACTTAACATCTATACTCACAATTGTCTTTCATTGTGCTAGAGTGAAGATTCTATAAGAATTTTAGGTCTCACTATACCCCACAAATATATCCTTCTATCATGAAGGCTCCATCTTTGTCCTCTTCTCCACAAGAACATGGATGTAGACTAGGAAAACAAATATCCTCAAATGTCCTATCTTTGGATTCACTGATGAAAATGCCTCCTTTATAGTATTCTCCCCAAATATCTGGTGAGGGATCATATTCTACACATACACTACCCTGTTACATGCCTCTTCCTAAATAAAAATAGGAAACTCTTGGTCATGTATCATAGCCCTAACAAAACTAATGATTCATTGATTCTTTCTCTCCATGACCCCATTTTGTTGAGGGTTGTATGATATTTTCATCTCCCTCTTGATCCCTGCCTCCTTGCATAAATCCTTGAAGTCATTGAAGGTGTACTCTCCCCCATTATCTAAACTCAATACCTTGATATTCTTACCTTTCTAGTTCTCCATGTGAGCTCTAAACTCCTAAAACCAACTAAAGACCTTATCCTTGGTCTTAATAAAGAACATCCAGGTTTTCCTAGAAAAATCATCAATAAATTTCACATAGTATGACTATCCATGTACTTATTCTACTAACATAATCTCACTCACATATGAAGAATGATTTTTAGAATTTCCATGAATCCTGCAGATCTCACAATACTTGGTAGTCTAACCTCCTTGATTATTTGGGAAGGTGTGGTATTAAACATGCATATGAAACCGTGTTGTCGCAAAAACATACACAACCCATCCTGGTAGCCCCACTGGAAGAGGGACTATAGTAGAAGGCCCTATACCCCTTAGTCTCATAAATTTGTTAGCCACATAACCTTTTGTGTAACTATTATAGCAATATTTTCCTCACCCTATGCAATCTTGCACATATGGCCTTTTTCCATTTCCCTATGTAGACTTGAAGTCCATTTTTGAAAATCCCAGATCTACAAACATGATTTTTCCACATATACATGACCTACCTATATTAAAACATGCGTATACCTAGGTTGCACTACTACAGCCCACGTACATCAGGATTTGTGCCCAAAATTAAAAAATGGTGTTAGGTTTCCTTGTCACGTCATGAGATACATGATCCTTGGCATTCCATATACTGGAAACATTCTAAATCGACCCTTCATTTCCACTTGAAGGCTATAAATGGGCCAAATATGAGCTATGGAAAAGGGGAGAAGAATTCATCTTTGAGAGAAAAGTTACTTTGGAGAAATTATTCACTTCACATTTAGTCTGCATCCCTTTGTCCTTTAAGTCTGAACACATGGTTTGGACTTAAATCTTGAGAACCTCATTGTCTCTCTTATATGAGCTTGCCTTTGGTGGTGGATTGAAGTGCTTGAGGCCCAACTGGAAGGAAATTATTTTCTCGATTCTGACCCATG
The DNA here is from genome assembly GCA_009831015.1 of Picea engelmannii. Lineage (NCBI taxonomy): Eukaryota > Viridiplantae > Streptophyta > Pinopsida > Pinales > Pinaceae > Picea > Picea engelmannii. Next base: position 536,384 of record ML782396.1, on the reverse strand, counting down.
CCGAAATAGAAGTTTATAACTCATTCACTTCTGCTGATTACATCTTAATAGAAATACTCCTTTCTCATCCAATTAATATCTTGTGAATATATGAATTGTTATTCCATGGGTGTATTTGTTATGAATATTGATGGATTATGTTATTGAATGTGCTAACATTATCTATTATCACCATATGCTTTCATTTCTTGGTTGTTGAGGACTAGTTGCAAGTGTATTGCTTTGGGTCAAGTGCTCAACAATGGGATTCATCAAACATATGGATGATGTAGGCCTTTTATCTTGTATTGCTAGCATATTTGTTTATATAGCATACTGTTGAGGGTTCCTAAATCCCTTTAACTCAACAATAGGAACCAAACCCACCACTGAGGCCCAATTAGACTCTGAAATGTTTAATGATGGAATGTTTCTCCAGATCTTGCGATCTGGCCAATTAATTTATGGGATTTACATAGTGATTCACAATATGTCTTCTTGTGAGAGCTCCTCCTTCAGTTTGATTTTTTTTTTTTTTTTTTGTAGTTTCTCTTATAGGTGGAACGATACAAGATAAATGCTGGTATAAACTAGCTGGGTAACAAAGGGAAGATTTCTTAACTACTAAAGAAGGATGAGCTTGGGATAACCCTTGTTCTCAAGCATGCAGACAATGATTCTTGCACCTATGACAAGCCTAGTACTAATACATCAATTTGCTGGCATTTTAATTACTGACTGAGATACAATTTATCAAAAGAGAACATATAAGCAATAAAAATAATGGCAAGAAAAATAGTTTCCTTAGCTCTGATCACACATTAACACAACGATTTGTTTACATAATTAGAGGCAAGAATTATAAAAATATTGAATTAGATAACTTATCAACATATTCTATAACTCATTACAACATCCATTCATGAGATAAAGTTGGAAGTAATTCCTCCTTATGATCCAATCACACACGCTTTTGATGAAACCAAAAACTTGTCTCAGGTCCTAAAGAAGAATTATCAATTAAGGTAGCTCTGAAATAGTTCTTTACAAATCCAAAAATGAGGGTATTTGCAAAAACCATCAACCTCTTCTAATAGGTCAATCCTCTTATTTATAAGATATTATTAACTAAAAATAACTTTCAACAGTGCAAGCTAAGTAAAATAAAACATCGCCACATGGTGCTTTCATCTCTCAATATTCTAAGAGTCATCAAATGGTTTCACTTGAGTGGATGACTCTTCTCATACTCTGACCATTTGACAAAGAGTTCCTCACATGTGTTGGCATACATGAATTTGTGTTGGTCCATTAGGGCCGAAAGCTTCTCCTTTATATCCACTGCCCATGCCTGATACTTGACTACTTTAACGCTTAATTGTTGTAATAGTGTTCGAGCCTTGATCGGGTGTTCCATGAACTATTGTACTTGGACTGGCGCCATGTTCACCACCTTTTCTATCTCTACAACCCATGATGAGTCTTGTTCGACATGTATTTTGATTATGTCATGCAAGTCGACAAACTAATCGGGTGTGCCGAATTCTGGTAGGCCAATTTCTGTCATCGCTCGATTGATATTGGTCCATATCCTTTCACAATCGACCCATTTCTCTTGGATTTCCTAATGAGGTTCTTGGGCCATTTTCACCCAGTATTTGACCGACTTATTTATGTGGTCGATGCTCCTATCCCTTAGTACCCAAATGTTGTGCTCTTTGACGTATTGGACCCTATTGAACCGCATTGATGTAATCGATCCTTTTCACTACTTGGTTTGATTTCTCATACCATATTTCCATATCCTTTCATGTCCCTAGTGACATAAGGGTGTCTTCTTGGAAACCAGATATCCCTACAGTGAAACGATGCCGCTCATTCATGAATTTACTATAGGAATCCCAAAATTTGTTTCTCAAGAACACAGTGGCCTACGTGGAGTCCTGATAATATTTCTCCAAATGGCACAAATTCTCCAACTCCTTCAACACAACAAACAACTCCTCTTTATCCTTCCTCACTCTATCTAGAGTGGCATATTGTTGGCCCTTGGTTATGGAAGTAAGTGAAGAACAAGGGAGAAAAGATAAAATGAAAACTTCATGGAAGACACAGTGACTGTTACTGGGTCGAAGTTAGCAAAAGCGTAGAAAAGACAGAGAGAAGTCTGAGAAAGAAATTCATTGGATGAGGAGATAAAGGATGACATGTAAGCAAGAAAGAAGGATTGTGGATATCTTAGAAAGCAGAAATATCCATCGTTTGATGCTTCGGATCACTGCGTGAGAAGGAAGGAAAGACAGGATGGAAAAGCCCTGAAAACACAGGTCAAGTTGACCTAAGGTTTTGGTATCTAGGGTTTTGACACATAGGTTTCAACCTAAGCGTGTCAGTGAGATATTGTAATGTATAAATAGAGGTATAAAGGACCTGGGATGGGTTGGTGTTATGTTTTTGTCTTTGTCATTGTGTGATCGAGTGAGTAATATCCTGTGAGAAAGAAGATCTAAGTGTGAGAGCCTTCTGGTATTGCAAGACCTTTAGTTGGGTACAAAGGTCAAGTCCTGTAGCTAGGTGCGTAGGAAGGGGAGAGAAAGAGAGGAGAAGAAAGAGGATCTACTAGCTGAGAGCGTAGATAAGAACTGTATGCTTCATCTTAATATAATATAAATAATAGTTTTGTGGGAGAATCCCTAGAGAGAGGGTGAACCACGCATATCTTGTGTTGTATGTGTGATTGGTGTTTTGTTATTTATTGTTTCTTTACTGCTATTGCATTACTGTGTTAGACATGATAGATATACATTGTGTAGTAGATCTTAGTAAGATAAAGAATACTAGATCATTTTATTTTGATCCCTTTGAACCCTCTTTACATTCCTTCTGTTTGTAGACATATTTGTCCTGCAAAACCCACATAGCTTCTTTGGTGAGACTGCATCTGCCTCACAGGTGTTGCTGAAAGGGCCAATAGATAGGGATTGTTGGTGCACTCTTGAGGCTGAACCCTGGGTATTCCCTGGTGCCAACAAATGGTTCCGTTTGCAGGACATGAATCTTCGTGAGGGAATGTCAAGGTGGTTCCCATCAAAGACATAGATTCAAAAGTGGATAGAGGATCAAGAAAAGGACTTCGCTGAAGCCTAGAACAAGAACCCTAATATTAGTACAGAGGATTGGTTGGAGAGATATATCTTTACTGATATACATGATATTTTCTTTGGAGGAATCCACCAAGAGATATATGAGTGGTTATCTAGGTTAGAATATACCTAGTTTGAGATCAGATCTAGACCTCCTGTAGTTTGGACGTCGGAGCTGATCAAGAAGGCCAAGAGAGTTGATAACACCATGTCATTAGTAGTATATCACTGGTTTGATAGAACCATTGGAGGCTATATCATTGAGTTTGTTTTTGACAGAATAGAGTCACATAGCCAAGTAGAGAGATTTCTTCAAGGGACCCAGAGGAAAATGTTTACATTTTCTAAATTTGAGGATCAAGATGCTATTACATGAGAAGAACATATTGAATATACAATAGACTGGTTGGATTTGGAAAAAAGATAATGTTCAAGAAGTCAAAAAACGACAATGACATAGAGGCTGGACATACGCATACTGGGAGAGTGTTCTGAGAAGTTCATCTTGCGAACATATTCAAGAAGAACTGTGGGGACAAGGGTTTATACAATGGAGAAGAGTCAAACCTGACAGACGAAGAGCATTCGAAACCCGCTAGGGTAGAGGAAGAGAAAGCTAAATAACCTCTCTAGGATGAGCCAAAAAGTTCAGGAACTGCACAGAATACTGAGGTAAGTACTATTAATCTCCTTGTTGTCTCAGTAGCATTAAGCCATAAGAGTAATCCAAGTCACCAGAGTGTTCAGAGAACTGTCACTAGTAGTCCACCACATACTCATAAAAGAAACCTAGGAAGATCTATAGAAGACGAGATGAGGATCCCTATATTTAGGGGAGAGGTCTGAAGAGCCTAATCAACACTCTTTCCTATGTGAAGCTGTATGAAATATTAAAAATGTCACCAACAAAGAAGTTAAAAGAACCCAGTTTAGTACTACCCTTCGATATCGTGCACCAAGATGGTACATGAAGCTTGTTCAAGGACTTGCACAACCTAAACCATTAAATGAGATCAATAATGTGTTGATTGTAGAGTTCAAGAAACCCAATTTAGAGTCACAATGTATTACAGAGCTGAAGAGATCAAACAGAAGGTAGCCAAACCTATCTGGGAATTCGACCAGAGATTTAAGACCTTAACAAGCTGATTGACTTTTTAGATCCTAGATGAGCACGACAAAGAGTGGTTCATTGTTGCCTTGTTACCACACATAAAAGTTCCTCTAATGCAACAGAAGATTGCTTCGTAGGCTGAGGTGTTGGAGATCGCCATGAAGCTAGAATCAACCCCTATGGGAGAATCTTGTTCAGGTATGAGCCAGATCTTGATTCAGCTAACTAGTTTGTCTCTACAGGTCGAAGATATGAAGAAATACAAGGGAAAATATAAAAGAGAAGACATTTGGTGTGTCAGATGTATATTGGAAGGCCATGACAAGGAGCATTGTCCCTTATTCCATGAATTCTTGGCTTCTGGAGCTCCGATCCCTTTGAAGAAATTCAACTTACCCTAGTGCGAAGTATGCCAAAATAGACATCATACCAGTGAGTGCTATGACATGCCAAAATATGTTCAAAAATCCATAAATTTGTATTTTACGTTATGTAAGTACGTGGGACATGATGATAGGGATTGTAGGTATTATGATCTCATGCATGAAAGGTGAAGAGATATATACAAAATTCAAGTCAAAGTACAACAAGAAGGAAACACTACATAGTATAACTCCCTTGGGAGAGGAAACTTCAACCCTCACAGTGGATTCAGAGGAGGAGGATGAGGAGGTATGGATTGAGGCCAAGGAAAGATCATCTATTACAACTGTGCACAACCAGGACACCTCGCAAGGTACTCTCAGAACCCTTGCACTACTTGCAACTACTACAACTCATTTGAACATGTTATAGAAGATTGTCCTGTGCTTCTCGCTAAGCTTCAGGAGAGAAGAGGACCTCAACAGAACCCACAAGTGCAATTGATATATGTTGAACCTCATGGAGAAGACCCTATAGTCTATGTTATTAGTAGAGGAGGCTCTGTTACAGAAGAAGACAGATTGATCCAAGGAGAGACTACAAAAGACTCAGGAATCAAGAGAGATGCAGAGAAGAACCAAACCTTTGATGCAAATAAAGAAAGACAAGTATTTGAGGAGGCAAGAAAAGAGTTCAAAGAAGACCAAGGATCTTCATAAAAAACATGACTAGAAGTGAGAGAATATGGAAAGCCTTAGGAATTTGATCAGTCTGCTTCGCCAAGAGAAGGAAAAGAGGTAAGCACGCTCATGGAATTTATATATACTTGTATTAAGTTGATTCAAGATGAGAGCGTTGTCCAAGAACTACAAAATTTAATCAGATAGTATGATATAGGAAAGATAGACCCCTTACTAAATAGGGAAGTACACCCAACAAGATAGTGGGGGCCACACAAAAACAACATTACAGATTGGGTACAATGTCATACCTTGATGACAGTGTGGTTCTTAGCACAAGTATAAGGATGCGAAGTTCGGTACACAGGTTGAAGCTGCCCAAATGACCATGTGAGAAGTTGCGAGGAAGCCTGGAGAAATATCCCTCAAGAGTAGTGGGTGCACAAATTCATTAACACACTGGACACACCACCTATCAACTAGTACCTTCAAGCAGAGTTGGGCCTCATCACTATAGACTGGGAAGGTATGACTCATAATTTTGTAACCACCTTCTTATTTGAAAGTCAATATCTTTCAATAGATCAAGCATTGCAAATTATAGACATAAAGTATTCAAGGAGGCATCTGACCTCCCTTTCAAGCAAGAAGAGGACGAGTGGACTGTGCCTCTCCAGAAACTACAAGGTTGTTACAACATCAATGTCGATGAAGACGATAATCCAAGAAAGGTGAACATCGAAGAAAAGGAATTCCAAAGAGACGTGGAAGGACTAGGAGTTGAGTTACCATTCATTGGACAACCAATCAAGATTAAGAAGGTCAATATTGGAACAAAATAGACACCGAAGCTTACCAATGTTGGAGATTATTGGGATGCTACCATTATTGACAATATTACAAAATTACTACATGAATATCAAGACTTGTTTCCAACCAATTTCACTAATATGAAGGGCATTAAAGGACCTATGAGAGAGATGAGGATCCCTTTGAAACCAGATGCAAGACCATTCAAACAGAAACCCTAGATATTGAACCCTAAATATAAGGAGAAAGTGAAGATTGAGCTTGACTGAATGCTGGAAGCTGAGATTATAGAACCTATGGAGGAATCATAATGGATTAGCCCTATGGTGGTGCAAGACAAGAAGACATGAGAGATAAGGATATGCATAGGCCTTAGGAAGCTGAATGATGCATGTTTGCATGATCCCTTCCCTACACCATTCACTAACGAAGTATTAGATAATGTGGGAGGCCAGGAAGTATATTCTTTTACAGATGGATTTTTCAAGATACCATCAGATCCGAATTGCCAAGGAATATCGCCACAAGACCACATTTGCAATAGAATGGGGATCCTACTAGCATACAGTGATGCCATTTGGATTGAAGAATGCCCCAACCATCTTTTCGAGGGTGGTGGTCGAACCATTGAAGGAGTTCTTGCATAAATTTCTAGAAGCATATTTTTATGATTGGATTGTTTTTAGCTTATTGAAAAACCATATTGAATGTTTAAGGCTAATGTTGGATAAATGCAGGAACTGTCAAATTGCCTTGAATCTGAAGAAATGCATCTTCTTCTCACCATTTGGAGTGTTGTTAGGTTACATTGTATGCAAGTAGGGATTGATGGTAGATCTATCTAAAATTTCCATTATAGTTGATATACCCCCTCCTACTTCAGTCAAACAGCTGCGCACTGTGCTGGGACACACAGGATATTATAGGAATTTCATTAAAGGATATGCCCAAATTACAACACCCATGGAGAATTTTTTGAATAAATATTGTCAGTTCAGTTGGACAGAAGAATGCCAACAGATCTTTGATACACTAAAACAGAAAATGGTTACTGTGCCCATTCTAGTCTTTCAAGATTGGAGAAAAGAATTTCACATACATGTCTATGCATATTCCATTGCAATAGGAGTTGTGTTATCACAACCTGGTGAAGGATATATTGACCATACATTAGCTTTTGCTAGTAGGAAGCTATCAATAAAAGAGGTCAACTACACCACCACTAAGAGAGAAGGGTTAGCCATGGTGTATGCGCTACAAAAATTTCACCACTACTTGTTGGGAGGACACTTTAAAATGTTTACTGATCACTCCATGCTAAAATACCTAGTCAAAAAGCCAGTGTTGGGGGGGAGAATATGCAGATGGCTTCTTCTCTTTTAGGAATATGACTTTGAGATCATATTAAAACCAGGAAGAATGAACAAAGGTCTTGACCACTTGTTGAGGTTGGAATATGGAGAAGAGCCCACTAGTTTGGAGGATACACTGTTGGATTCAAAATTACTAGACATTAGAAATATTGATGACCACTTCATAGAAATAGCCCAGTTCCTGTCAACAGGAATGACTCCTAGCCAATATAAAATTCCCCAGAAGAAACAACTAGTAGTGCATGTTGCTGACTTTTCACTTATAGCTAGACAACTATACAATATGGGACCTGATGAGATATTGAGAAGATGTTTTATGGAGAAATAATGATCGATGATCCTTGTGGAAGTTCATGAAGGAATTGTAGGAGGAAATTGCGCAGGGAAAACAACTACACAGAAGATTCTTAGAGATGGCCTTTGGTGGCCTAACTTACACAGAGATGCTAAAGACTATTACAGAGCCTATGATGTATGCTAAAGAGTTGGGAAACCTTCTAGAAGGGATGAAATGCCACTAGCACCATAAATGACCCTACAAGCATTTGAGAAATGGGCCATTGATTTCATGGGACCTATAAACCCACCAAAAAAGCATACAAGAGAAAGGTACATAATTACAACAATAGAGTACTTGACCAGATGGGCCGAAGGAAGAGACATTAAGGATTGTAGTGAAAATACAATTGTGCACTTCATATTTGATGACATCATAACTAGGTTTGGATTCCCAAATATCCTTATGAGTGATCAAGGCACACATTTCATAAATAAAACAGTTGAAGCCCTGACTGATGAATTTGCAGTCCACCATGAGAAGAGCACACCCTACCATCCACAAGAAAATGGGATAGTGGAATCATTCAACAATATCTTGGAGACAACGCTGACGAATATTTGCAGTGTGAACAGGGATGACTAGGATTTAAGAGTACCAACAATACTTTGGGCCTATAGAACCACTTGTAAAAAATTAACAATGCATACCCCCTTCAAATTGGTTTATGGTCTCGAAGTCGTTGCTCCAATGGAATACCTGGTGCCAAGCTTAAGAATTGTTTTCTTTACAGATATGGATGACACTGGTGTTGTTCAAGAGAGGCTCGCATAGTTGGTCGAACTCGAAGAAGATAGATTTATTGTAGGATTCCGTCAACAAGTACAGAAAGAAAGAGAGAAGGCTTATCATGACAGACACATCAAGAAGAAGGAATTCAAGCAAGGTGGTATAGTACTGGTATATGACAGTAAGTTCATCAAGCATCATTGGAAGTTCATAATGCATTGGCTTGGGCCATATGATATCGCCTATGTTACAGAAGGAGGAGATGCACAGTTGAAGAATTTGAAGGGAGAGTGGAAGGAAGGATTAGTGAATGGGAGTCGACTGAAGTTGTACTATGAAAACCAGCTACCCCACAACTCTAAGTAAAATCATAAAGAAAAGGGTCTAGGTACTAGGTGCAGTTGAAACTGGGTACTAGACACAGAAAAGACAGTCTGCACAAGCAACAAGAGGATGCATAGAGAGGAAAGAAAAGGCTGCACTGCCCAGTCCGAAGTCAAAGTAAATCAGATAGATCATATTTGAAGTGCCTTGGGATGAGTCACAAGTGAGTGTGGGGGTTCTGTTGGCCCTTGGTTATGGAAGTAAGTGAAGAACAAGGGAAAAAAGGAAAAATGCGAACTTCATGGAAGACATAGGGACTGTTACTAGGTCGAAGTGAGAAAAAGAGAAGAAAAGACAGAGCGAAGTCCAAGAAATAAATTCGTTGGATGAGGAGATTGAGGATGACAAGTATGAAAGAAAGAAGGATCGTGGAAAACTCAGAAAGCGGAAAAATCCACCGTTAGATGCTTTGGATATCCATGCAAGAAGGAAGGAAAGACAGGCTGGTGAAGCCCTGAAAACACGAGTCAAGTTGACCTAGGGTTTTGGTATCTATGGTTTTGACACCTATGTTTTGACCTAAGGGTGTCGATGAGCTATTGTATTGTATAAATAGAGGTCTAAAGGACCTGGGATGGGTTGGTGTTATGTTGTTGTCTTTGTCATTGTGTGATTGAGAGAGTAATATCATGTGAGAAAGAAGAGCTAAGTGTGAGAGCCTTTTGGTATTGTAAGACCTTTAGCTAGGTGCAAAGGTCAAGTCCTACAGCTGGGTGCACAGGAAGCGGAGAGAAAGAGAGGAGAAAAAAGAGGATATTCTAGTTGAGAGAGCAGATAGGAACTGTATGCTTTGTCTTAATATAATATAAAGCACAATTTTGTGGATGTAGCCCTAGAGAGAGGGTGAACCACGTATATCTTGTGTTGTATGTGTGATTGGTGTTCTGTTATTTATTTTTTATTTAGTTCTATTGCATTACTATGTTAGACCTGATAGATATACATTGCACAGTAGATCCTAGGAGGATAAAGAATACTAGATCATTGTGTGTTGATCACTTTGAACCCTCTTTACATTCCTTTTGGTTGTAGACATCTCTATCCTGTAACTGCCACATAGCTTCTTTGGGTGAGACTGCATCTGCCTCGTAGGTGTTTCCAAAAGGGAAAGTATCTAGGGATTGTTGGTGTGCTCTTAAGGCTGAACCCTGGGTCTACCCCTGTGCCAACACATTTTTTATTTCCATCGCTACTCCAATAAGCTTAGACATCTTGGCATGCTTTGTGCTAATCAATTTTTCCTCTGTGGTGATGAGGATGGAGCTGTGCAGAGTAAGACTCCTCTTATTGGTGGTTCTCTTCATGATGGCTTGTATATCGACGACCTCATCCATGAGTTCAGGGATTTGGTCCTCTCCCTAAGTAAGCGTGTTTCCCAAGCTCCCAATGGTGTATATATTTTCAAGATTGGGTTCTTGAAACTATTCTATGTGTCCTGAAAGTTTGGCCTCTGGTTGTTTCTCATCGAGAGGTAATGTACTGGCCAAAATTGATGCATCAGGAGTAGGCTTGGTACTTACTTGATAATCGATCGTTGATATGCCAATTTTCTGTTGTGGAATTTCTTCCCCTTGCTCACTCGATCCTAGCTCATATTTTGGGTTGTTCTCTTAGGTTCCCAGTGTATCGAGTAGCTCGGTGTCTAAGACACTTTTGACCTCTTGGTCGCTCTTTGGAAGGCTCTGAGTTGGAACATCAAGAGTTGGGGAAGATACTTTCTCGAGATCCTTTTCCTCTATAATTTGTACTGGAGTCATGAGGGAAACCTCTAAACTCTCCTCATCATCATAGATAGTTATTGAGTTGTGTAAGTGGTTTGGTTCACTTACTCTCCCTAATTTCCTCGCTATATTGGGCTAAGCTGAAACATCCCCTAGTGATCCTACCTATGGCATTGAAACTTTAGGGGTATCTGACTCGGTGATCTCTTCAATTTTTATTGTCTCAGGGTTATTTGGACCTCTCCGACATTCAATTGGGTTGTTGATAGGAACCATTTCCATTTATACAAGGTCTGTGTCATTCTACAGATAATCAATTACTCTTTGTGCCTATTCGATTAGGAGAAATCCCTTTGCATGTGCCTCCAGTGTTAAAAACAATCCCTTACTCTGCACCTATGTTGGCTCTGCCACTCCGATTTCTTCCCTAACTTTGAGGGCCTCTTGAGCCGACTTCTCTATTGTTGTCACATGTTCATCCATGATCATGGCCTTGAATCTGGTCATTTTTGGGTCGGCCATCCTTTGAACCACCTTGTCCCATTATTCTATGTTCTCTATGAAGAATTTGTCCTCAAACTTATCATGTGCATACAACCAGCAAAATGACACATGTGAAGCATGTTATAGGACTAGGCCCTTTGGATCGTGCTTGCAGAATCGGCCTGTTAGGAACTTGAATTTGAGTTGGATCATCCCTTCTTGTTTGGCTTGAGCGATATCCTTTACCAAATAGAACCCTACATGGAAACTGTAGGGTAGAAAGCTTGTTTCTTGTCTTTGACCAGGGGCATTTTAACCATGCAATATGGTCTGATAAAAATATTCTCCCACAACGAGGTAGTCTGAGACATGATATGGTAGGATATGTGGTGCTCTGGTGGCCTCGAACACCCTAATGTAGGTGGTGTGCTCATCCAAGTACCAATGGCCTACATTGGATATCATTTTCTTAGCTACCACCAATATCCTTGGGAATTCCTTCTTAAAAAGAATAAAATAAATTCGGGCGATGAATTCAGTGCAGATGAGGGAGTAATATTTCTTATACCTGTATTTCCATAGCAAGCTAAAGTTGATGTGGACCGGGAGCTCTACAACATGCCAACTCATATTCATTCCGGCGAAGATGTTCCTAGCACACATGATATCAAGCAGGTACGAGGCCATGTAAAAAGTTTGTGCATGTCCTTCCTTCAGCATATGCGATTACTGCACACAAATGCTTAGCTGTTTGGAGATTATTTCTCCCTAGTTGAAGTTGCACCTGACGATTGCAGCTGTGTATGTCAAAGGCATCCAAGATTCCGAAAACTTGGAGAAATCCTTTTCTCCATATAGCCAAAAGATGAGAGCCATCAAATGTATGTATGACTCTCTCAGTTTAATCATCCTGTACCATCCACTGCTCCAATTGGTGAATTTCTTGTCTTCCCTCCACCATGAGGCCATCAATTGGTTGGTGTCATGGAGTTCATATAACTTCACCATGAAGTCCGTGTTGAGCTGCTCCTCCAGGTCCCCGAGCTTGTAGTATTTCTGGACCTCTATCGGGAGAACTTTTATGCACCCACCATTCTCATCGTTAATCAAACATCTATGCCCGTCTGTGTGGTCAATGAGCCACTTAAGGACCTCTATGCAGGGGAAATTGAGGGTTCTACTTGCCACCACGTGTATATATGACTGTCGGATGTTGGGAAACACTTGTTCATCGAGCGCCCTTATGTCCAGGTCGTTGTGTGGGATATACTCTAGGTATTCTTGTCTGCTAAATGTGTTGAATAGATCCCCCCACTGTGGGAGTGCCACCTTGGATCCAATGCTTGCCTTTGTATCGCAAAATGTTGGAGGTTGGATGAAAACCTTCTTTGTTGTTTTCTTGATGATAGGATCTGGTCTAGGGACGTACTCCAGTTGCCTCGTGGTTCCTGGAGAATAACCTTCGCCTGTCTCTGGTTCTTTAGCTTTGGTGCTCTCTACGAGCATCTAGTGGTTGGCTTTCTCGATGGTGGTGTTCCTCTAAAGCTTGTTAAAACCTAGTTTTTTTATAATCATGGGGTCGATACAGCCTTCGATTTGCTCATCTTGCTCCTTCGGACACTCTGGAATTCTCTTACACGTAGAATGAATTTGTTCACAACGGTTTAAGAGATTTTAAATAGGAAATATCTTACTATGTCGCATTAGCCATTCAATTCGGGTTATGAGTGAATTTTCAATAAATCTTCTGTCGAATATTTAGAACTTAACTTCATCATGGGTTTATGGAGGATGCACGGGTGGTGATGTGGTCTATCGGTGATTTAAAAAAAATAAAAATTGATTGGTACACGAGGTAGTAACTAATGAGGGATCAGGTATTAATTAACTCCTTAAATTACCAAAATCTGATCATATCTAATGATGAAAATGTCTCGTCGTGTCACCCTTTCAGTGGGTGGATCAGGGATCGGGGTCATGCTATGAATTTTTTTTGTTGATATTCTCCTGTAAAATCTCCAACGTCGATCGATCTTACCATATCGTGTTGACGCAAAAAATACCAAGAATGACTCAACATAGAACTAGACCGTACGACCTTCTTACCTGGTAAAGACACATGGAATTGGAGACCAATGACTTATTTTTCTCATGTTAGTCGGAGTCAAGACTTTCCTTAATCTATTCTTTCTAAAAAAAATCTTAGCTTGCCGATGCTGAAAACGTGTCAAGGATTGGCGATCTATGATAAGCCTACCAAAGTGCTCTCAGATTGTCTCCCATGAAAATGTCCCGATGCTGAAAATGCATCGGGGATCGACGATTGGGGATAACTTTATCATGGTAATTTTTTTTTTTGTGATACTTCTGGGTTTTCCCCATTTTCGATAAAGTGTGTTGGGCATCGGTTATCGACAATTTTTTTTCGTTCTTCATCAACGTCTGTCCTCCCCGTATTTTACTAATGTTGAAGGGGAATCGACTATCTCTCGAACCTTTATGAGAAAAACTTAACGCAAACCAAAACTTCATTTTTCTGATGCTGATGAAGATCGATGATCACCAACTATTGTTTTGTGACTGGTTCCTATACTTACTTGAATTCTTTCCGACGTTGAACCTAAGTGCGTTGGGTGTAGTGTTTGGTTGCTGATTCTTTATTTAGGTGTTAAGGTATTTTAGTCATGGGGTTTCACAAGTTCAAAGGAAAATGGATAGGTGATGAGAGTCATGAAAATCAACAAAAAAAAAAACATTTCCCAAAATGAAATTGAGTCAAACAGTGCAAAAGACCAGGTGGTACGCAAAAAGTGAAAAATTTGATAAGGATTTTTAGGGTGTGTTGAGTGCTCAACAAATGGTGACTTACTGGGCGAAATCCAAATCTTTGTTCCTACCTCGAGCTCAGCTGATGAAAAATATGATTAGTAACTTAACTGGTTTTATCAGATCCTCTTTATCCTTGCATTTGAAATCCCTAGTTGGTGCATCTGGGCCTATGTTGGGCCCCAACATCTCCCCCTAAATTTTTACAAAATTTAAAGGGCCCCCATTAGAAGATTGATAATTAAAATGAGTTACAGAATCAACCTTTTCAAATAGTTCTATGCCTTGGCTTGCTTTGAGACAAACTTAAGACATTCACTATAGTATGAGACATTCATTACAAGAGTATATGTCAAAAGTTAGAAACAAGCATAAAAATCTCAATTTAAACAAAACGTTAATTTTTATCAAATGTTTACTTTCATTTAAATTATGATTATGTGTTCATTCTTTTGCCCATTAGCAAGTTTGACTATTTTGAATAATGTGTTCAATACTTCATCAAATAATATATTGGTTGGTTTCTTATTTTCATGAAATCATTTGGTGATGTTAATTAATTAAATTCTTTTTTCATTTTACATCTCATTTCAAAATAATAATAATCAAAGAATTATCTATCATTTGTTTGATTTTGTAAAAAACTAAAATTAATATTTTTTCTCCATTAACTTGAAGCTTATAGATCATATTTGAAAACAAATTATAAGTAACGTTTTCTTATAAGTTATAGTTAGTTTAAATTCATTTTTTATTTTTCTAGATTTTGTTTTATTCACAATTTTTAGGTTATTAATTTAGAGGTTTCTTTTTGTTTCACAGGTTTCTATTATCAAATATTTGATACGGATCTGATCATGGCTTGATTTTATTATCCAAATACGTTCAAGATGCTTGATCCAAAAATAATTTTGGATTTCTACAAATAATTTTATGAGCAACAATAGATAAGATTTGGAAAGGCATCAAGATTAGACACACTATTTTGCAAGACAAATTGCAGCCAAACCATGAGGAATTTAGAGAAACGGTTGAAAACCCAGAACCAAAATGGACCCATTTACCTTCCATGTAGATATTTTCCCAAAAAAATGCACGATGTGAGAGATATTTGGGTCTCTTTTAGAGGAAAGTTTCAGGTGGCGGAAATTAATAGTGACGCCGAGACTGTTCATTCATTTTATAAATATATGAGAAAGATCAGAGCCATGGAGGATCAAAGAATTGGAGAGGAGGATTTTAATCCTTTCTATTTTGTATATTATTGCTTTTGTAAACTTTTATTTCTTTTCAAATAGAGTAATGGATGGCTGGAAGCTTTGGGAGAATGGATGAATATTTTCAAAGAAGAATATGGAATTCCAAGTTGCTTAATGGCTTTTGTCCTGTAAGTAAAATGGTTTTATTTTCATATAATATCTTCATATTCTTTCAATAATTTATTATGCATTGATTTAAATAGCTTTATTCTTTTTTATCAATACATGGTTAATTATTATTATTTATATATTAATTTTTCCAATCTTTAAGAGTTTATTATCCAAAATAATTCTTCCAGGACTACAATATGAGCATGTGATTTTGAGAAAGAATATGAGAAAGTAATTCAACTTTGGCTTTAGACCTGTGTGATACTTATTCCATTTAATTCTTTCATTATTATTATATTATGAAAATGTTATAACGATTGATTTTAGCTTTAGCTTGTCAATCATATGGTGTTTTCATACTGTTAAATATTATATGCTGCCCATAATTTCTTATTCCATTTTTTTATGTGTGATCAATCAATCATTTGATTATTATGGAATTTATTTCTAATGTTAAATGATGGATAATATCAATACCCAAAATTGAGTTTTCTTTCGTTCTTAAATATTGATTATCTTAAGATCACACGATTTTTAATTAGTTGTCTTCCTGTTGTTATTAATTTACTCCAATATCAAATACTTCTTTGAATGTATTCTAGAAGTGCTAGTATTGTTCTGTTATAGGTTTCCCTTAACAATAGTACAGGCAGGAGCTCATACAACACAAAAAGATAAATACCAGTTTCGTTGATTAGCGACAGGTTATTATGTGTGTTATTTAGTTAAGTTTTTAATGAATGAAATAATGAATGTATGGTTCAACTTTGACTATCCACATGTTCATGTTTCATTAACTTTTTTTGGTAAGATTATTTAAATTTATAAAAGAAAAAAAATAAATATTTTTATGTGCTTTCTTTATCTGTTTCCTAGAAGCAATCATTTTTCACATTGATTTTCGTAAGTTTCGATTAAAACTTGCAGCTTGTAAAGCATGTAAATAAACGAGACTTGTATATCTTCTTCTTAAATACAACTACTATAGTTACATTTGAACATATGTGCATATATATAGTGTGTTTAGTAATTAGTTATTTATTTCTCTCTTTTATTTGTTTCTTTTAGGATTCTTAGATTGGCTAATGGAGCCATTAAACCCGTCAGAACGAGTTACACCAAACGGCTTGGGTTATTTAGAAAACCGCGGACTGGACTTGATCTTCCAGTTAACGGACGATCAATTTCGCCCGTCAACAAATGGCGCTAGAAGGAGGGCCAGACTGACAAGATGGCCTTGTAGGAGTCTTTGTTTCGATTTTATTAATTTCTCATGGCTCCCCAAATCACTGTGTTGGAACATGCTTTCCACTTCTCATTACCTGATATTCCAAACAAGACAGTCTCTCTCTTGTCCAAGCTCACCTTTGATGGTGAGGGGAATGTATCTGCAAAAGACCATATTAACAAGTTTTGGTGTAAATGCATCAAGCATGATATTTCTGATTTAAAGGTTTTGTGCAGATTATTTGCTTTTACTTTCAGGGGTCGAATTAAACATTGGTTTGAGTCTTTTCCAACATATCACATTTTTGATTTGTTTCAGTTTGTAGATGAATTTTTAGATGATTTTGAAATCTATGATTACAATAAAATATGTGAATAATTTCAGACTTTGCTAGTCAATGGAGATTCATCTTCAAAAGGATTTTCGACAATAATCCATCATGTTCTTTGTAAATTTAATCTTGATGACATGTCATTTGTATTAAATCTCCTCTATGATGCTTGCATCCAATTATATTCAATCGCAAATTATGAAGCAGTTACTAATACTATCACTCAATTGCAAGAAGAATTGTGTTCACAGAATGATAGGGATCCATCTGAAAATGTTGAACAAGCAAGGGAGGTAGAATCTATTGAAAATGTTCGTACTAACAATCAAATTGGTTTTTCCTCTGAATCATTGTATTTTCAGTCCTCGACCATTGTGGAAGAAGATTCGATGTTGGGTCAAGGTGAATGTCCTCATTCTCCTAACTCTTGCTCTAATCAGTATTTAAATTTGGTTATTGAAGAAGACTTAGGTGATGAAAATGATTTTAAGAATTTTAATATTCCAATGAAACTGATTAGAGATGTAGATCTGCAATTGGAAGAAGAAACATTAAACCCTCATCTACAAATCGTACCTTATCAACATAAAAGATCAAATGTTTTCCATGAAAGTTTTGAATTATTTATCATATCAGAGACAAATTTAGATGATCATATTATGTTGAAGAATTTATCACCAAAACAGAGTGAAAGCTTTAAGGAAAATGAAGATGAATGTCTTGAGAATACCATTGTTAAATATCATAGCTCAAGATATTCTTTTCATGTGCTTATTTCTGATTCCTTTTACTCTTTATATCCTGATCTCTTCTTAGATTTTGGTGGATTTGATACTTTACCCATGGTATCTTACTCTTTGCCACCACAATCCAATCTTTTCGATATGCCAAAATTTGGTGAAACTAATTCCAAAAATAACACTTATCAAGTTGGATTTGATGCTCTTTCACTTTCATCACTCGAATGGAAAAATGACATGTTGCAAGATGATTTTACACGATTTATTTTTGAAAAAGACAATGCACTCATCCTTATGGAAATTGAATATTCTACATTGCATATTTTTTCTTTGATTAGTTCGAATTTTAATGTTTATGCTTCACATTTTGAAACGATCAATCTCATCAAAGGAAACGTTCAAACCAATAATCTAACTAATTTCATGAATCCTCTTATGATGTGTTCCCCACTGATATATCCATTTCATCAAAGTCATAGTTTGCATCTTAATTTTTATGACACGATCTTAGAATGGCTTGAAGATTCGTACCTAAAAAATCTTCATAATAAAAATAAAGTTGTGCTTGCTTTGTTTCTACCTAAATATCTAGGAAGTAAACATCACATGATTTTTTTAGATCCTCTGTATGAAGAAATTGATGAACACATAGAGAATTTTCAAAAGGATGGGGAATTTCGGCTTTGGCGGATGGTTATGTCAGGTCCCCATAATATTGATAAGTTTTCCAAACTTACTTACACTCTTACATGCCATTATGACTCATATCACGACCATATTGCAGAATGGTTGGAGGATTCATACATCAAAAAGTTTAAAAAGAATGGTAAGGTCATGCTTGCTTTGTTTTTAAATGATGATGATAAAGGTAAGTATGATATATTTTTGTTATTTTTCGATATACTACCATTCTTGTTAATAATATTTGATTTTGTTTCCATTGCAGGATTGGAGTTACTTCGATGGCTACATTGGAAGCATGACTTCACTTAGTAGTTTTGATTTGTTTAGTAGTTAGAGTAGGTTTAGGAGTAGGTTTTCTTTTAGTTTTATTTCTCGATTTTTCTCTTTGTAATAATGTAGTTATGAACACAAGAGGGCACACCAAGAGAACCATAATATGAATGTTGTCAGGGAAGTCCACTTTAAATCTTTTTCTCTCTTCTTTTCGTTGAATATTTATTTTCAAAAAATGCAGTATCATCATGAAAATTTTAAATGGAAAGTAAAGAGATAAGTAAATTTGAACTATCATTTCAACCTTGACCCAAGGTGCCACAAGTAGGACTGCACTAATCTTAATAAGGATTTTTCTACTTTTAGTCTCTTTATTTTTAATAATAATGCTTGGTCAAAGTAGCATCTCATGCATCACTATCTTAAGAAAAGAACTTGCTTGCACATGATATTTTATATGATTTAGTTCTTCCTTTATTTTACAGTGAGATGATAGTGGATAC
>ML782396.1:504775-516707 GCA_009831015.1 Picea engelmannii | reverse complement strand
TGCAAAGAAAATTCTATTGTCTGGTTATAACATTGAGCTTATCCTAATACTATATGGTCTCAGAGTGAATTTATTTCAGGGAGCTTAAATCCTTTTTCAAGTTTTATTATTTTCTTCCTAAGATGAAATATTACCAGATCAGACATATCTTCTTCACCCAGCAAGTCGCCATTTTTTGGGCTCCAACATCTCCCCCTAAATTTTTACAAAATTTAAAGGGCCCCCATTAGAAGCTTGATAATTAAAATGAGCTACAGAATCAACCTTTTCAAATAGTTCTATGCCTTGTCTTGCTTTGAGACAAACTTAAGACATTCACTATAGTATGAGACATTCATTACAAGAGTATATATCAAAAGTTAGAAACGAGCATACAAATCTCAATTTAAACAAAACGTTAATTTTTATCAAATGTTTACTTTCGTTTAAATTATGATTATGTGTTCATTCTTTTTCTCATTAGCAAGTTTGACTATTTTGAATAATGTGTTCAATACTTCATCAAATAATATCTTGGTTGGTTTCTCGTTTTCATGAAATCATTTGGTGATGTTAATTAATTAAATTCTTTTTTCATTTTGCATCTCATTTCAAAATAATAATAATCAAATAATTATCTATCATTTGTTTGATTTTGTAAAAAACTAAAATTAACATTTTTTCTCCATTAACTTGAATCTTCTAGATCATATTTGAAAACAATTTATAAATAATGTTTGTTTATAAGTTATAGTTAGTCTAAATTCATTTTTTATTTTTCTAGATTTGTTTTATTCACAATTTTTAGGTTATTAATTTAGATTTCTTTTTGTTTCACAGGTTTCTATTATCAAATATTTGATATGGATCTGATCATGGCTTGATTTTATTATCCAAATAAATTCAAGATGATTGATCCAAAAATAATTTTGGATTTCTACAAATAATTTTATGAGCAACAATAGATAAAATTTGGAAAGGCGTCAAGATCAGACACACGATTTTGTAGGACATATTGCAGCCAAACTGTGAGGAATGTGGAGAAACGGTTGAAAACCCAGAACCAATATGGACCCATTTACCTTCCTCTTAAAAATTTTCCCAAACAAATGTACGATTTGAGAGATATTTGGGTCTCTTTTAGAGGCAAATTTCAGGTGGTGGAAATTAATAGTGACGCCGAGACTGTTCATTCTTTTTATAAATATATGAGAAAGATCAGAGCCATGGAGGATCAAAGAATTGGAGAGGAGGATTCTAATCCTTTCTATTTTGTATATTATTTCTTTTGTAAACTTTTTAGTTCTTTTCAAATAGAGTAATGGATGGATAGAAGCTTTGGGAGAATGGGCGAATATTTTCAAACAAGAATATAGAATTTCAAGTTGCTTAATGGCTTTTGTCCTGTAAGTAAAATGGTTTTATTTTCATATAATATCTTCATATTCTTTCAATAATTGATTATGCATTGATTTAAATAGCTTTAGTCTTTTTTATCAATACATGGTTAATTATTATTATTTATATATTAATTTTTCCAATCTTTAAGAGTTTATTATCCAAAACAATTCTTCCAGGACTACAATGTGGGCATGGGATTTTGAGAAAGAACATGGAAAAGTAATTCATCTTTGGCTTTAGACCCATGTGATACTTATTCCATTTAATTCTTCCATTATTATTATATTATGAAAATGTTATAACGGTTGATTTTAGCTTTAACTTGTCAATCATATGGTGTTTTCGTACTGTTAAATATTATATACTGCCCATAATTTCTTATTCCATTTTTGATGTGTGATCAATCAATCATTTGATTATTATGGAATTTATTTCTAATGTTAAATGATGGATAATATCAATACCCAGAATTGAGTTTTCTTTCGTTCTTAAATATTGATTATCTTAAGATCACACGATTTTTAATTAGTTGTCTTCCTGTTGTTATTAATTTACTCCAATATCAAATACTTCTTTGAATGTATTCTGGAAGTGCTACTATTGTTCTGTTATAGGTTTTCCTTAACAACAGTACAAGCAGGAGCTCATACAACACAGAAAGATAAATACCCGTTTCGTTGATTAGCAACAGGTTATTATGTGTGTTATTTAGATAAGGTGTTAATGAATGAAACAATGAATGTATGGTTCATCTTTGACTATCCACATGTTCATGTTTCATTAAATTTTTTTGGTAAGATTCTTTAAATTTATAAAAGAAAAACAATAAATATTTTTATGTAATTTCTTTATCTGTTTCCTAGAAGCAATCTTTTTTCACATCGATTTTCTTAAGTTTCGATTAAAACTTGCAGCCTGTAAATCATGTAAATAAACGAGACTTGTATATCTTCTTCTTAAATACAACTACTATAGTTACATTTGAACATATGGGCATATATAGTGTGTTTAGTAATTAGTTATTTATTTCTCTATTTTATTCATTTCTTTTAGGATTCTTATATTGGCTAATAGAGCCATTAAACCCGTCAGAACGAGTTACACCAAATGGCTTGGGTTATTTAGACAACCTCGGACCGGACTCGCTCTTCTAGTTAACGAACGGTCAATTTCGCCCATCAAAAACCTGCCTGTGACGTTTCATCCTTTATTCCACCTTATTTTCCTGTAACCATTTCCCATGCCCTCTTTGAAAAGAGTCGAGAAAAGCATTCAATGGAACTAGACCTTTTCGTTATCATCATTCACTTTCTACAGTGTTTCTCCATTTCCAGTGGGCGTCCATATCCCTGACAGAGTCACCCCGATGTCACAAAACTTGCTCCACTACCAGTGAGTGTCCATAACCCCGATGAATTTATCTGCATACCCTCTCCTACCTTGCACTCATTTTATATAATTGATTTTATTTCGGAAGAATGTTGTGAGCGAGTGGGAGAGGAGGACGCCTGTTGTTTGCAAAAATGAGATGGTTAGGATGAAGCTTTTGCTAGTTCCATATTGAGGTACATGTAGTCTTTTCTATATTACCACCTTTCCCTTTAGGTTTTACCATACCACTAGGCGGACAATTCATCACTTTTCCAAGGTTGTTCATCTGCAAAGGTTAGATAGAGAAATCCTTTAGAAAAACCATAGGTCTCCCAGTGCTTCTTGTGTTGTATGTAAACGATGATTCAGGGACAAAGTTTTTCATATATCATGAACTAAGGTCAAATAATTTATTTCTAAACACAAACTTCAAAAGCACATAAGTACTATAACAAGAAATAAAAACAAAAATGAACTCCACAATCAACCTACCTAAAAATAAAACATTGTGAAAACACACACATTTGTTTTTTTTAATGAAAATATTTTTTTAGGGCCTGGCCATTCATGAGGAGGGCATCAGGTTCCTTCCTCATATTTTTCAACTAATACGGTCCTACCCCAATTTTCTCGGCTACCTAAAAAGGTCTGAGCCATAGATTTTGAAACTTCGAATGTTTTCCCTTCGGCTCATTTGCTCTATCCAATTTTAGGACTAAGTCTCTTACAAAATTATTCTCTTTCACCTTATGCTTATCAAACCACCTTTTAACTATTTGTTGATGAGCTATGAAATTTGACTTTGATTTCTTCCTTTTTTCTTCCAACATGAGGAGGGTATCAATTCTTTGTTGTATAATTGATGAGGGTTTTCCTCTAGAATCCTGAGAAAACTGAAGAGATGGAAGATGCAACCTATTCAGGAGAATGGATTCCTATCCATATACCAGAAAGTATGGGGAATTTCCTATAGCTTCCTTAGGTGTTACTCTATCATCCCATGGGGCGTTATGAAGTGAATTGTGCCAATTACTCTGGTTGTCTGCAACTGTTTTCTTTAATATCCTCACTAGGTTCTTATTGGTTGATTATGCCACTCCATTCTCCTGTGGATAGTTGTTTGCAGATTATCTGATTATGATTCCTTTGTCTTAAGCGAACTCTATTAATAGGGTGGAAAAAATTAAGAGGCATTATTAAAAAAAAGGATGGAAGGCATAACGAACCTTGTGATCAACTGATGTTCTATGAATTGGATCACCACTTTTTCATTTACATGAGTTAGAGGAATGACCTCTGCCCATTTCGTGAAATAGTCTGTGGAATTCAGTATGTATCTATGTTATTTTGAATAACTCAGTGTAATTTATCCTATGATATCTAACCCCCATTGCTCGAATGGAACAGATATGGACATAGGTTGGAGTGGGACAACTTCTCTCTTTTCCCTCCCTACGTTTATTTCACAAGTTTTATAGTTTCTAGTGTATCTTTGAGCATCCATGAACAAAGTAGTCCAATAATAGCCATCTCTCAGTATTTTGTGAGTGATGGTGTTCCCCGCTAAATGTCCACCTGCAGGATCATCATGGAGCTCCTTCAGAACCTTTCCTACATATTCACATTTGAGACATATTAAAAGTACCCCATCATAATTAACACGGAAGAGCATCGAATTTATGAGACGATATTGTGTTGATTTTAACCTAAGAGATCTTCTTTCCCTAGGGTTTAGGTTTTCTACGCAAGTCCTTTGATGTAGGATATAAGTCAGTTTCCCATACCAAGACTCTTTCCTTGGGGAGACGTATGAAGCTTCACCACACCATAATGTCAATTAATTCTCCCACCTAGAGTCTTCATTTACTTGGTCTTGGGCTTCAACTGTCAGTTTACATAATCCTTGTCCCTTAACCAATTCAACAGGTTTTATATCTAGATCAAATTTTTGGGCTACTGCCATCCAATTTCCTCTTCTTTCTCCCATATCGTGTTGAGTGAATATGGATCATACTATGGGATGAGGCACAATGAATTTGGTATGGTTCTTTAGGATGTAAGTTCTGCAGTGTTTCACTTCATTGTATACTGCATAGGCATGATTGTCTATATCAGGGTAATTTAGTTCGGCCCCTTGGAGATTAGCGCTCATAAATGAGACCGAGGCATCATTGTTGTCATCATCCTTCTGAGTCAATACTGTAGCTAAGGATTGGTCAAAGGAAAAAATATAGAGGAAGAAATATTTTCCAAATTCGAGACTTCACAACACTAGAGCTTGAGATATTACAGCCTTAATATCACTGAAAGAACTTTTTTGTTCATCATCCCACTTAAATTCAACATCTTTGCGAATCATTTTTTGTAGGGCTTTGATAGTTTCAGCGAAATCGGGGATGAAATTTCTCTAGAATTGATTTTCCCAAAGAAGGATTTCATAGCCTTTTTCTTTTGGGGTAATGGAAGCTGAGCTATAGCTCTAATTCATTATGGGTCTATGCAAATTCCTTCTTGATATATAATATGACCTAGTAGCTTACCTTCCTTGACACCAAAGATAGTTTTCTTAAGGTTTAAGTATATACCATATTTACTACACCTTTCAAAAATCTGGGTTAAGTTCCAGTTGTCATCTTCTCTATTATTTAAGTACATTGTCACCTCATTGAAGTAAACTACTACACATTTGTTGATTAGTCCCTGAAACATTACATCCATGGACCTTTGGAAGGTTTCCCTTGAATTTATTAACCCAAAGGGCATGTGTTTATAAGAAAATGTTCCCCACTTGGTTCAAAAGCTAGTTTTCAAACGATCTTCCTCTGAAACTAGAACTTGGTTGTAACCTGAAAACCATCCAGCAGGGAGAAAATATCAGAATTAGACACAGTATGCAAGAGTTGCTCCATCGGTGGGACTGGGTAGTTGTCCTTTCTGATTCTTTGTTGAGGTTTCTAAAATCCACACAAAGACGGATTTCCCCATACTTTTTCCTAACAAGAACTAAATTTTCTACCCATGCAGAGTGTCTAACCTGGAATATAATATTGGAATCTAGTAATTTCTTTAACTCTTGACACATGAGAGGCTCCGGGGATGGGTGGTACTTCCAGAGCTTCTTTTGGAAGGGTTTCACTTCATTCTTTAATGAGATTGTGTGTTGAATGATATGGGTATCATAATTTTCCAGGTCTCGGTAGGATGATGCAAAGACATCTTGATATTATTTGAAAATTTTGAGATAGGCCTTCCTTTCCTCTTTATATACTGTCTTGCCGAGATATATGTTCTGGGGATTTTTCAGGGTTTCTAGATTTATAGTCTCGTACATGGGACAAGAACTCCCCATGTTTGTGTTCGTTGGCCCTTTAAATATTTCCCTTAAGTCAAAAAGGTTTTATAAATTGGCTACCCCTTTCGGTATCGTATGAGACATTGGTTTGTCAGTCAGTTGATTTGTATGAGGACCAGTTTCTGCTAATTACTCATGAAATACTTCATCGTCAATAGCCAGGTCTTTAAAATTATCCTGATTGGTCAAAAAATTTATGATCTTTTCATCTTCTTCAAAGACCTTCCAATTAGAAATATTGTTGGGCACTGATGGTTTGTAGAGTAGCTCCATAGTGAAACAAGAGGCTTCATAGTCTTCTAGAGGTGATAGCCTTGAGGCAGAGGTGGCCAGAGAATCAACCAGAGTGTTCTTTGTTCTAGGGATCACTATAATGTTGAAGGCTTCAAAATTTTCTATCAGTCTGTGCACTTCCTCTTGATAATTCATTAGGTGGGGAGAGTTGCAATGTATAGTGTTCCTTACTTGTCTAACGATGATTTCAGAATATTTGAAAACCTTCAGTTCTTTAAAGTTTAATTCTATGGATTTCTTTATCCCTTATATTAGAGCTTCATACTCGACGATGTTGTTTGTACACTCAAATTCTAGTCTGCAGGACAAGAAATTTTGTTTACCTTTGGGATCAATAAGGATACACCCTTCCCTTGAACCTTCTTGATATTTGGATCCATCAAAGTATAGGGTCCAGATCTCTGAGTGAAAACCATCAGTTTCTTTCTTTTTACTTTCCTCCTTTCCTACTATATGTTTCATGATTCTCAACATAGGTTCTTGACAAAAGAGGCTTTCCTCCATCGTCGTTAGAAAAATTTCTTGAAAAGTAATTTCAGAGTTTTGAGTAAGAGGGACATTAGATGACAGGGGGGAGAAATTTCTGAAATCAAAGTCCCAGGAATAATTTCCTAGTACGGGGAAATCTTCCGAAGAGGGTTCGTTGATGGTTTTTAGGCCGGTGACATTATGTTTCAGTTATCTCTCCCTGTCGATCCTGATCATATTCATGTGTCCCTTTAATGGAAACCAAAGGTGATCCCAGTCTGTAATAAAGTATCATTTTAACTTCTCAGACCAATCTCTACTAAGTAGAAATCCATAAGCTTCTAGGATATCTACTAAAATGATGTCAATTACTTGAACAAATTTTGGGTGTTTCACCATTTTGATCATTACATCTTTGAGCTCTCCCATAACCTTCACCTGGGTTCTTTCTAGTTGTATCACATGTTTATCACTTTTGAGAGGGGTTACATTTAGTTTCTTTCATATAGATAGTGGCATAACATTAGAGGATTCCCCTAAGTCAACCAAACAATTATGGAGGTTTATGTTGAAGACTTCAAATGTCAAAAGGAACGATGGGACAAAAGGATTTCCCTTCTTATCTTCAGAGTAGGTGTTCTCAATTGGTTTATTTCTTAGATATGAGAGGGATAGATTTTATCCTTGGCTAGTGCTTGTTGTAGTATTTTCTACTGACTTCAATGCTTCTAACATAAAGTCCTTTTGTTGACGGATTCTACACATGTCCATGACCAATATATTTTCCTTTAATTCTTTCAAATATTCTACTATGTTTTAGTCTAGCTTGGGATATTCTTGTGTATGGATGTTTATAGTAATTATTTGAGAGACAAAAGGTGTTTTAGGGTGGTCTGGGCATTGGATTTCCTCCTGAATTTTGGGTCATAGTAAGGTCATTTGAGACAGGATGACCCCTACTTCGTGTTTAAACAACCAAGATATTTGCGGGTGGTTCTTGAACCTCAAATAGATCATCGGAAGGCATTGGTAGGTCAGGGTCCCATATCAACATGGATGTTTCTTCTGGTGGATCAACTTCTTCTTGATCAACAATATTCATAGTCGAGACGCTCGATTGTTCGGTAAGGGAAACCTTGTCTAAAAACCAGCTGGACATCAAATTCATGGCATGCACCCATTGTGGGCAGTCTCTTTCAGAATGTTTCTCTTGGTGATAGGTACAGAAAGATTCGTATGGTACATTTCCCATATCGATGTTTAAGTTGGATGGGGGAGTTTCAATTTTTTTTGAAAGGTGGATTTATTTTAAAAAAGGGTTTATAGGGCCTCCAGCCTTGGTTTCCTTCCCCTGCACTTATTTTCATGTCTATGATTTTGTTTGACAACTTCTTTAGCATGCGTTGTATGTCTTCTATGTCTCCACTTCCTTTTTTGGGACCTTGTTCTGCTTGTTTCCCTAGGGTTCTGGTCAATAGGATTCCTCTCCTGGGGGGAGATTGAACTTCCTTCTTAACTAATGAGACCTGGCCTTCTTTACATCCTTTCATTTGGAATTATATTGTCTTGGATTCTTCAAAATTATAAGCTAAGGTTGTTTTGGCAGCCCTATTCACAAACATGGAAATGGAAGCTGGGAGAGCATTAACATATACTTCGATTTTCAACTCCTGAGTGGGTTTAACTTTGGGTTGAAATTTGTTTAGGATAGTGGTGAATCGTTGATTGAAGTCTTTAAAATTCTCCTTTGAACTCATGGTGGCGGTGAACAACTCAGCCATCAAATCTTCTGTAGTGGTTTCTTCTACAAATTTATCTAGAAAATCCATTTGAAATTTTGTCCAACTAGTTATGGACCCTACAGATAAGTTGAATTACCACGTGGAGGCCAAATTATCAAAGTATAGGGGAAAATCCTACATACTACGTCTTCATGTTGGACATTCATCAGTCTAATAACAATATGAATTTTTTGATATGGTCTTCAGGAAATCCTTAGGTTTCAGGGTCAAATTTAGGGAGTAACTTTTCTAGATGTCAGGGAAGGTTATGTAATCATCCAAGGATGGATAGAGCATATCTAGACAACCAAGGTTGATTATTCTGAGGTGGGTTTCCCCTTTCTTCATTATGATCATTGTTATCTTCCATGTCGCCTGAATTTGAAACTGAGTGTTTAGAGTTAAAACTTCCTTGTCAGAAAAATCGTCAAGCTCAGAGTAGTTATCAACTGGTGTTTCAGGGATTAGATTAAGAGGATGTTCAATTTCAGCGATGGATAAATCTATCAAGTCTTCTACTATGTGAACGAAAACCTGGTCAGGGGTGTCAACCACTGGTCTGCTTACTTGTTTTCTATGAGGAAGTAACAGAGCTAAGGGAAATGCTTCGATTTTTTGGCAATAAGCTCTTGTGATTCTTCTGAATTGGTTCAAATCTGCGTGAGGAAGAGAATAAGGTATTTAAGGGAATATATGTTTGTTGGCACAGGGGCATACCCAGGGTTCACTCCAAGAGCACACCAACAAGACCTAGCTATTGGCCCTTTCGGCAACACCTACGAAGCAGATGTAGTCTCACCCAAAGCAGCTAAGAGGGGGGTTGTAGGACAGAGATGTCTACAAGCAGGGGAACATCAAGTGGAACTAATACAACAATATTTCAACATTCATATGCCTCTTATCAACTAGATA
This sequence comes from Picea engelmannii, assembly GCA_009831015.1. Lineage (NCBI taxonomy): Eukaryota > Viridiplantae > Streptophyta > Pinopsida > Pinales > Pinaceae > Picea > Picea engelmannii. The sequence goes on along the minus strand of ML782396.1, from coordinate 507,149 downwards.
TACTCTGCGTAGCTATAAATCTAATCTAACACAATAATGCAAATAACAATATAACAATGATGAAGATCTAGGCATCAATCACACATACGACACAAAATATACATGGTTCACCCTCTCTCTAGGGATACATCCATAGAATTGTGCTTATGATATATTATGATAAAGCTTACAGTTCTATCTCCCACCTTCCTGCACACCTAGCTGCTCGACTTGATATTCGCACCTCACTGAAGATCTTACAATACCAGAAGGCTCCCACTCTGAGCACTCCTCTCTCTCACAGTACAATGATCTCTCAACCAACAATAATCAATATCAATACCCAACACTCGTACCGACCCAACCTAGGTCCTCTCGACCTCTATTTATACATTATAGTCCCTCATCGACAACCTTAGGTCAAAATGTAGGTGTCAAAAACCTAACTACTCAAAAACCTAGGTGTCTAAAACCCTAGGTCAACTTGAACCGCCTTTTCAGGGCTTCACTAGCTTGTCTTTCCTCCATTCTCGCACGGTGCTCCAAATCATCCAATGGTGGCTTTCTCTTCTTGCTGAGTTTTCCTTGATCCATCTTCCTTGTTGATCTAGCATCCTCAATCTCCTCATCCAATGGCTTTCTTTTCCGTACTTCGCTTCGGATTTTCTTCTATTTTGCTTGATTTGACCTAGTGACAGTCACTATGTCTCCCGTACAGTTCATGTTTGACCTTTTCTTCCTCGATCTTTGCTTCCTTACATAACCAAGGGACAACAGACCCCCAACACTCACCTGTGACTCGTCCCAAGGAACTTCATATCTGATCCTTTCGTTTCACTTCGACTTTTGACTGTGCAGTGCAACCTTTGCTTTTTGCTTTATGCCTCCTTCCCATCCTTATGTAGACTCTCTTTTTTGTGTCTGGTACCTAGTTTCAACTGCACCTAGTATCTGGACCCTTTTCTCCTTACTTTTATTGAGAGTTGTGAGGTAGCTGGTTATCATAGTATAACTTCATCCGACTCCCATTCACCAAACCTTCTTTCCATTCTCCCTTCAATGTCTTCAGTTGCGCAACTCCTCCTTCTATAACATATTCGATCTCATATGGTCCAAGACAATGATTTCTAAAATTCCCTCGATGTCTTATAAATTTACCGTCGTACACCAATACTAAATCACCTTGCTTAAATGGCTTCTTCTTGATGTGTCTGTCATGATAGGCCATCTCTCTTTCCTTCTCTACTTGCTGATGGAATCCTGCAATATATCTTTCTTTTTCTAGTTCAACCAGCTTGGAAAGCCTCTCATGAACATTGCCAATATCATCCATGTCTGTAATTGAAACAATTCTTAAGCTTGGTACCAAGTACTCCATCGGGGCAATAGCTTCGAGACCATAAACCAACTTGAAATGGGTTTGCATTATTAATTTCTTGCAAGTGGTTCTATAAGCCTAGAGTACTACTAGTACTCTTCAATCCAAGTCATCCCTATTCACACTGCAAATATTTGTCAATGTTGTCTCCAAGATCTTGTTGAATTCTTCAATCATTCTATTTTCTTGTGGATGGTAAGGTGTACTCTTCTGATGGTGAACTGCAAATTCTTCAGTCAGGGCTTCAACTATCTTGTTGATGAAATGAGTGCCTTTATTGCTCATAAGGGTCTTATGGAATCCAAACCTAGTTATTATTTTATCAAATATAAAACACACAGTTGTAGTTGCACTATAGTCCTTGACTGCTCTTGCTTCAGCCCATCTAGTCAGGTATTTTGTCGCAGTGATAATGTACCTTGCTCTTGTGCGCTTTCCTGGTGGGTTTATAGGTCCCATGAAGTCAATGGCCCACTTTTCAAATGCTTGTAGGGTCATCTGTGGTTCTAGTGGCATTTCATTTGTTCGGGATGGTTTCCCAAATCTATGGCATACATCACAGGCTCTGGTGTACTCTTTATCATCTCTGTGTAACGTAGGCCACCAAAGGCCAGCTTGCATAACCTTATGTACAGTTACTTTCCCTGCGTAATGTCCTCTTGTGATGCCTTCATGAGCTTCTGCGAGAATCAGTGGGCACTCTGCCTCCATCACACATCTTCTTAGTATCTTAGCAGGTCCCATCTTATATAGATGACTAGCTATCAGTGAAAATTCTGCAATGCGCACCACTAGTTGTTTCTTTTGGGAAATTGTATACTCACTTGGAGCCATTCCTGTTGACAAGAATTGGACTATGTCTGTGAAGTGGTCATTGTTATCCACATTTTTGGTCATCGGGATGATGTCATGACAGTGTCATGATAATAGGAAATCAAACTCTTTATTAAGGACATCTTCATGAGGAAGGTTACACTTGTCAGTTTCCAGAAAGCATAGTTTGAAAGATAGTTCGCA
>ML782396.1:467733-480032 GCA_009831015.1 Picea engelmannii | reverse complement strand
ATTAATTTTCTTGTACTTCGATTGGTTTGTACTGTTGTGATTGGACGGCACAAGAGCATCGAAGCGGAGCAAGGAACAACAGAGATTTAAGGAGAGCGTTCATAAGGTATGTCCACTATCCATTTCTCTTAGTTCATTCAATAGCTTAGATCTAGGGAAAGAGTAGTATTCTGTCTCGTTTTTTTCTAGATCCAGGTGGATCTAGGGAGATTGGTCTGTGTCCGCACTCACGAATTTATCCATTAATAGTCATCCATCTTCCTAATTGTGAGAAACTATGCATTCGGTAGTGTATCCTCCAGACTGGTGGGTTATTTGCCATGTTCCAATCTTGATAAGTGGTTGGGTCCCTTGTTCATTCTTCCTGGCTTAACTATGATCTCAAAATCATATTCTTGAAACAAGAGAAGCCATCTGCATATTTCCCCCCCAACACTAGCTTGCTGACTAGGTCCTTTAGTGCAAAGTGATCAGTGACTATTTTAAAGTTTCCTCCTAGTAATTAATGGCGGAATTTTTGCAGTGTTTACACCATGGCTAATCCTTCTCTTTTTGTAGTAGTGTAATTGATTTCAGCTGTAGATAGCTTTCTGCTGGTAAATTCTAATGGATGGTCGATCTCCCCTTCTCCAGGCAGTGCCAATACTGCTCCTAATGCAATAGAAGATGGATCGACATGCACATGAAATTCTCTGCTCCAGTTTGGAAAGACCAGAATGGGTGTTGTAACCATCTTCTATTTCAGTGTGTTGAAGCTTTGCTGACATTCATCTATCCAAACAAACTGACAGTATTTCTTTAATAAATTATCAATTGGCACAGTAATCCGATTATATCCTTTGATAAATTTCTTGTAATAGCCAGTATGTCCTAGAGCAGTGCGCAGTTGTTTGACTGAAGTAGGAGGCGGTAAGTCGACTATAATTGCAATTTTTTATGGATCAACCAACAATCCTTGCTTGCATAGCATATGTCCTAATAATAATACAAAATATGAAAGAAGATGCACTTCTTCAAATTTAAAGCAATTTGACACTGCTTTCATTTGTCCAACATTAGTCTTAGACATTCAATATGATTTTTCAGCAAACTAAAAACAATCCAATCATCAAAATAGGATTCTAAAAACTTATGAAAAAATTCTTTAAAATTTTCAACCACTACCCTGGAGAATATGGCTGGGGCATTCTTCAGTCCAAATGGCATCACTGTGTATTGGTAGGATCCCCATTCTGTGGAAAATGTGGTCTTTCTGTGGTCCTCCTTGGCAATCCAGATCCGATGGTACCCTGAAAATCCATCTGTAAAAGAATATACTTCCTGGCCTCCCATGTTATCCAACACTTCATCTGTGAATGGTGTAGTGAAAGGATCATGCAAACAAGCATCATTCAACTTCCTGAGATCTATGTAGATCCTGATCTTACCTGTCTTCTTTTCTTGCACCACCACAGGGTTGATCCACTCTGACTCTTTGACAGGTTCAATAATCCTTGCTTCTAACATTCTGTTGATCTCAAATTCCTTATATTTCGGGTTCAATCTGTAGGGTCTTTGCTTGACTGGCTTCGCATCTGGTTTCAAAGGTATTCTCATTTATTCCATAGTTCCTTTGATACCCTTCATATCATTTAACTTGGTCAGAAACAAGTCTTGATACTCATGCAGTAATTCTATAATTTTGTCAATGGTAGCAGTATCCTAGTAATCTACGAAATTGGCAAGTTTCAGTGTCTCCTTTGTCCCAATATTGACTTTCTTTATCTTGATCGGTTGTCTAATGAATGGAATCTCAACTCCTAGTCCTTCCACATCCCTATGGCCTTCTATCTCAGTGACGTTTACCTTCCTCAGATCGTCATATGCGTCAGCATTAATGTTGTAACGTCCTTGTAGTTTCTAGAATGGCATAGTCCATTCATCCTCTTCTTGCTCCAAAGGGAGGCTAGATGCCTCAAATAATTTCTACCTCACAATCTGTAGTGCTTGATCTACTGAAGGAAATTCACTTTCAAACAAAAACATGGTTACAAAATTCTGAAGCATACCTTCCCAATCTTTAGTGATGAGGCGCAACTCCGCTTAAAGGTACAAGTTAATAGGGGTCGTGTCCAGCGTGTTAATGAATATTTTTACTCATTGTTCTCAAGGAATGTCGCTCCAGGATTCTTCGCACCTTTTCCAATGGTCCTTTGGGCAGCTTCGACCTGTGTACCTCACTTCGCAGCTTCCTACTTGTGCTGAGAACTGTGTTGTCATCAAGGTTTGACATTGTGTCCAGTTTGTAATATTGCTTTTGTGCATCCCCCACCATCTTGTTGGTGTAGCTTTCAGGGCCTCATCCATAGCCAACAACCTATGTTGTGTTGGTACACTTGTTTCAAAATCTGAGAAGAAGGCTTCTAGAGGGTTCAAACCATCAAAGGTAGGTAAGTTACTTGTTGTTGTACCAATCCAGTGAACTTCTTTGGTCAGTCAAGCACATCTCCTTGTGGATACTCATACATCTAGTTCTGTCAGTTCTCCAACACTTCTTCTAAATCTGATGAACACACATTGTCACTTCACCAACTTAGATTTCCATCGGCAGTAGGGTTGATATGATCCTGTTGTCTGGATGTTAATTTATATATTTTTTCTAGCTCATATGCATGGTCTTCTTATCTGATGGGCTTTGTATATCATGGACCCTCATTTGGATCTAAGGGTGCAATGACCCTAAGGCCATCTCTTTCAAATTTCATGCGTCTTTTCTTTAAATCAACAACAGTAGAATTGTTGAAGGCCCAATCAATTCCTAGCAATGCAAGGTAAGGGAAACTATCATCAACAATTTCAATTAACTCAAAATATGCAAAGGTCCTAACTCTTTCAATGTCCATAGGGACATGCTCCAATCACCCAAATGGGATAATAGCTTGTTGATTAGCCATTCTAATCCTGCTAGGGGAATAGATCAACTTTAGTTTTCCCATTAGTGCCCAATTTTTCTTCGTTGTGAAATTTACCTCCGACCCTAAGTTGAGGACCACATAGTCTATATCATACTCTCCTATTTGAGCATTCAAATGTAATTTTTTGTTTGTTCTTCTCTTCTTACCAATCTGGCGTAATTCCCTATTTAGTAAGGGGTCTACCTTTCCTAGCTCATACTACCTGATTAGGTTCTGTAAATCTTGCACAACATTCTCATCCCGAATTAACTTAAGACAAGTGTACAAAAATTCGATGTTTACTTACCTCTTTTCCTTCTTTCGGTGAAGCCAATTGATCAAATTCCTAAGGCATTCCATACTCTTTTATTTCTGGTCGCATTTTAGATGAGGATCCTTGGCCCCCTTTGAAATCTTGTCTTTCTTTCCTTGCATCAAAATCCAGAGTCTTCTCCACAACTTTCCTGATACCTGATTCTTCTGCGATCTTTCTTTGGATTGTTCTATCTTCTCCTGTAGCAATGCCTCCTCGAGTAATAACAACAACTCTATGGTTTGTTCCACATGGTTGGACATATATCAGTTTCACTTGTGGGTTTTTTTGGGGTCCTCGTATTTCCTGAATCTTAGTCAGTAGCACAGGGTATTCTTTTATGACATGCCCGAAAGAGTTACAATAACTGCAGGTTATGCAGGGATTTTGACAATCCCTTGCTAAGTGTCCTGGCTATGCACAATTATAACAGATTATTTTTCCTTGGCCTCAGCCTATACCTCCTCCTCATCCTCATCCTCTGTATCCACCACGAGGGTTGAACTTTCATTTCCTTGGAGAGTTGTACTGTGGAGTGTTTCCTTCTTGTTTTACTTCACCTTGAATCTTGTATATGTCCCTCGACTTCTCATGCATGAGATCGTAAGCTCTACAATATCAATCATCATGCCCCACTAATTTACAAAATGTGCAATACAAGTTTGTGGGTATCTGAACATACTTCTACATGTAATATCACTCACTTGAGCGATGCCTATTTTTGCATACATCACACCAGGGCAGGTTAACTTGCTTCAAGGGGCTCGATGCTCCTGAGGAAAAATACTCATGAAATAAGGGACAATGTTCCTAATCATAACCTTCATATATGCATATTACACACCATATATCTTCTCTTTTGTCATTCCCCTTGTCCTTCTTCATATCCTCGACCTGCAGAGACAAACTAGTCAGTCGGTTCAAGATTTGGCTCATGCATGAGCTTGATTATCCCATAAGTGTTGATTCAAGATTCATGGCGATCTCCAAATATTTTGCATGAGATGCAATCTTCTACTGCATCAAAGGAACTCTGATGTGTGGTAATAGTGCCACGATGAACCATTCTTTGTTCTGTTCATTGGGGATCTGAAAAGTTAATCGACATGTTAGGATCTTGAATCTCTAGTCGAACTCCCAAATAGGTTCTGCTACCTTTTGTTTGATCTCTTTTAGATCTGTAATACATTGTGACTTTGACTCAGGTTTCTTAAACTCTACAATCAATGCATTCTTGATCTCTTTCAGTGGCTTAGGCTGTGCCATTCCTTGGACAAGTTTAATGTACCAGCTCAGTGTGCGATCCCTTAGCGTAGTGTTGAACTGGGTTCTCTTGATGGCTTCATTGGTGATACTTTTAATATTCCACACGGCCTCACACAGGAACTAGTGTTGATCGGGATCCTTAGATCCATCTCCCCTAAAGATAGGGAGCCTCATCTCATATTCCATAGAGTTCCCTAGGCTTCCTGTCTAAGTATAGGTTGAGTTGCCAATAACAACACTTTGAATACTCTGGTGGTTCTGGCTATTCTGGCTTCTTGGTGCTATTGAAACAATAGGAGGGTTAATGTTACTTAGTTCAGTAATCTGTGTAGTTCCTGAGGTTTATGGCTCGCTTTGGCGAAGTTCTTTAGCTTCCCCTTCTTCTGTTCTAGTGGGTTATGAATGTTATTCATTGGTTAGATCTACCTCTTCTCCATTGTATAAACCCTCTTCTTCATAGTTTTTCTTAATCAGGTTATCAAGGTGAATCCCTCTGAACACTCTTCCACTGAATGTATGTCCAGCTTCTGTGTCACTGTCATTGTCTGAATTTTTTAGCATTAGCCTTTTCAAGTCCATCCAATCTACTGTATCTTCAAGATGTTCGTTTCATGCAACAACATCTTGATTCTCAGCTTCAGAAAGTGAAAAAAGTTTCCTCTGGGTCCTTTGAAAAAGTATCTCTCGGCTTGGGTATATGATTCTACCCTATCAACAACAAACTTGGTGATATACCCTCCAATGGTACTATTGAACCAATGATCTACTACTCTGGATACAACATTGTCAACTCTCTTGACCTTCTGGATCAATGCTGGTGTCCAAACCACAGGATTTCTATATCTAATCTCGAACTGGGTATCGACTAAACTAGCCAGCCACTCAAACAACTCCTAGTGGATTCCTCCAAAGAAGATCTCGTGAATGTCGATGAAGATGTTTCTTTGTAGCTAATATTCAGTACTCAGTTTAGGGTTCTTGTTCTGGGCTTCAGCGAAGTCCCTCTCTTGATCTTCTATCCACTTTTGAATCTTTGTCTTCTATGGGAACCACCTTGACATCCCCTTAAAAATATTCTGGTCCTAGAAATAGAACCATTTGTTGGCACAGGGGCAGACCCAGGTTTCACTCCAAGAGCACACCAACAAGCCCTAGCTACTGGCCCTTTTGGAAACACCTGTGAAGTAGATATGGTCTCACCCGAAGCAGCTAAGAGGGGGGTTGCACGATAGAGATGTCTACAACCAGGGTAATATCAAGTGGAACAAATACAACAATACTGCAGCATTCATATACCTCTTATCAACTAGATCTACTATGCGCAGCTATAAATCTGATCTAACACAATAATGAAAATAACAGTATAACAATGATAGAGATCCAGGCATCAATCACGCATATGACACAAAATATAAGTGGTTCACCCTCTCTCTAGGGCTACATCCACATAAATGTGCTTATGATATATTATGATAAATCTTACAGTTCTGATCTGCACTCTTAGTCAACAGATCTTCTCTCTTCGTCTCTCTGTCTCCCACCTTCCTATACACCCAACTACAGGACTTGATCTTCGCACTCAACTAAAGATATTACAATACCAGAAGGCTCCCACTCTCAACACTCCTCTCTCTCACAGTACAATGATCTCTCAACCAACAACAATCAATATCAATACCCAAAACTAGTATCGACCCAACCTAGGTCCTCTCGACCTCTATTTATACATTATAGTCCCTCACCGACAACCTTAGGTTGAAACCTAGGTGTCAAAACCCTAATTACCCAAAAAACTAGGTTTCTAAAACCCTAGGTCAACTTGACCCACCTTTTCAGGGCTTTGACAACCTATCTTTCCTCCCTTCTCGTGCGGTGCTCCAAAGCATCCAATGGTGTCTTTCTCTTCTTGTTGATTTGTCCTTGATCCATCTTCCTTGTTGATTTGTCATCCTTTATCTCTTCGTCCAACGACTTGCTTTTCTGTACTTCGCTCTGGATTTTCTTCTCTTTTTCTTACTTCGACCTAGTGATAGTCACTGTGTCTTCCGTGTAGTTTGTGTTTGACCTTTTCTTCCTCGATATTCGCTTCCTTCCATAACCAGGGGCCAACAATGTTCTTCCTTTTGCTGAGGTGAGTTGCTCATTTCAGGGGTACTCAATGTGTGTGGGTTGTCTTGAGAATGACTAGCCATGCATGTGGGTTGTTTTGAATCTATAATCTATGTGAAATATTATATCAAAAATATTGTCAACCATTCATTCTTAGGCCCTACTTCTAGCACCAATTCTATTGAGGGGTCCTAAATACCTTTAAATCAACAATAGGAACCAAACCCGCCATCGAGGACCAATTAGAATCTACAATATTTAATGGTGGAATGCTTCTCCAGATCTTGTGATCCGTCCAATTAATCGATGGGATTTACGTGGTGATTGACAAGATGTCTTCTTGTGAAAGCTCCTCCTTCAGTTTGAAAGTTCTTTTTTTTTTGCAGTTTCTCTTATAGGTGGGACAGATACAAGATAAATGATGGTATAAACCAGCTAGGTAAGAAAGGGGAAATTGCTTAACTAGTGAAGAAGGATGAGCTTGGGATAACCCTTTTTCTCAAGAATACATACAATGATTCTGTTGTGGGGTTATTCTACCCTACAGACTAACAAGCTAGGGCTTAAACTTGCATGCAGATCATGACCCTTCAGAAATAACTCTTAACCTTCTACCCCAACATAAAACCCCTTTTCACATGCAAACATGGGAAGAACCGACTAACCTTTTTATCGACGGTTGGTGTAGATCCTCCATTGAGCTTTATCTCCCTTGCTTCTGCTGCTCCTTCCAAAAAACGATCCTTCAATCAAGACAAAACTACGCATGCATGATATTTTTCTACTAGAGGGTTAGAGATTAAACATAAATCAAATAAAACATATAAGACTCATGTATTCGGGACGGGAAAACTATATTTTCATTAATCTCAAGATGAATCAACTTACAATGATTATAGAGACTGGCCACCGTTCCTCGATCCTGATCTTGGGATCCTCCTCTTCTTTGTCCTCCAACTGATTTACTTGAATTCTCCTAAAGCTTGAGGAAAGGCTAAAGGGTTGGGACAAAATGGATTCGGCAATTGGGCAGAGTTTCTTTGCTATGATTTTTCCTCCTTTGAATGGTACCCCTACCCCTTCTTTTATAGGCTAGAAGGATCTAGGGTTTTAGACGAACTCTCGGCCATGCATGGATGGGAGTTCCAGTTAACTGACCCAAAGCTTTTCGTCCCGGCGGAAACTTTCCTGATTTTTTTCTTTGTTAGGTAAACACTGGTTGTACTGGGCCAGCCCGCATTCCAACATGTGCAGCATAAGGCCTGCTAGCGTTCCAACGTGTCCAGCAGTGGGTTAGGGCGCGGGTTACTTAGTTTAAGAGGTTTTTGAAGATTTTGTTTAGCATGGCTTTGGCAATGAAGGGAAATGAGTTGGCTTGATGTCAGGTAAGCATGGATAGTGCATTTTAGGTTTATAACAGATGCCCCCTAATGTGTGAGGTCAGAAGAGGATCTGATGGCTGAAATACATTACCAATTCTTTACCAATCTGTACTGATATGTTGAATGAGAGAGCCCAGGAATCAGGAATCGGGAAGTGTCGTCTGCAAAAAATATCAAATGTCTCACCGAGGCGGGCATACCCATGCTCGGGATAAATCAGAACCATGGCTACCAATCAAATACACTTTAGATCCATGTCAAATAACTATAAAGAGTAGCCGCGAACAATACACAATGGAGCTACATCTCGAAATCAAAAAGATATACATAGAAAGTATCCATCTCTTAGAAGCGGATTCGGCCTGATGGTTGTACTTCAGAGCTCGAGCAACAACTTCAAAATCTTCTAAACTCGGGTAGGAGTGTAATATGACTGCACTACCCAGAGGTCTTTGACGGCTCGTTGGTTGTGGACTTGATAATCTTGATGATCGGACTGAAGGCTTCAGTGATTTCGAACAAAGACTTGATTGAACGTTCAGGATGGCCGGGTATGCGGACAAGAGACATATTGCAGAGGGGATGACTCAGGCTTAGTAACAAACTTCCCTTGGACCATAGCAAGACAAGTGGTAAGACTCAGGCAGCATATCTATTAATCATAAGTCTACGAAGCAGGAGTCAATGCAAACTCTCCATATGTTTGGAAGAGTAACCAAACGGTGGAGGACAAAACTCAATATAGCGAGCAAAGCTTCCTAAGGTCATACTACAACCCAAAGTCTGATGAATGATGGACAGTTGTGCTATATCCAAGGGTGACTCATGATGGTGCCAATAAAGAAAATACTTTTCCCATCCTCTTTTTGGGGTATATTTGATTTTTTTTTTTTGTTCTTTTTGAGTATTTTGAAAAAGAATAAAGGAATATTACGTTACAGTGGAGGAACGAGCATAGAAAACATACAAGCTCAAGGCACAAGGACAATACTGATGTTATAGGAAATAATACTCGGGAAAAATCCTCCATTGGCCAAAGGTGTTAATACGCAAAAGCAAACTGTTATTAGGCTGATGGGTAAAGGATGCAAGTGCGGTTGATAGAACACACAGTGGTAACGTCCTTCGATGTAAGTTTAACGAGCCCAGAGAAGGGAAGCTCGGTGATTTTTCATGTTTAGAGAGTCTGAAAAATCATAAAAGGAAACTCCATTGGGGTACCTTTTTTGTCAATAGTCTAGTTGGTTCGAAAAAGGGGTAAACTAGCACCGATTAGACATCAATTCAAAACCATTTTTACGAGTGTGAAAAAGACAAGATCACTCGGCCATTTTTTCACTTTTAAGGAGTCTGAAAAAAGATTAACTATGGACTCCGTCAAGAATATTCTTCTGGACCGTTTTAACGAGTGTGAAAGAATAAGGTCACTCGACAATATTTTCAATTTTAGGGAGTCTGAAAAGAGCTTAACTATGGACTCCGGGGGGGTTTCTTTTTCGTAAATTTAGTCCCTCAGGCCCGAAAAAGGAATAAAATTATACCTGAGGATACTCTTCTAAAGAATCAGAATTCGATAGAGTATTCCTTTGTTCATACAGTTGACCGTCCAGACCAAAAAAGGGGTAAACTACCGTCGGATAGACGTGACTTCAAATTTCAGTTTAACGAGTGTGAAGGATCACAAGATCGCTCGGCAATCTTTTCATGTTTAGAGGGTCTGAAAATGGCTTAAAAGGAGACCCGTTATGTTTTGGGAGTCCGGAGGGTAAGACAAAGATTGAAAAAGACCCATGCAAATGAGGCTCAAACTCATATTCAGGAAAGACTATGCGGACTCCCGAGCCTACTATGCTGTTAGAAACGGAATGGACACCATAATGCAACCAGGAACTACCTAGGGCATCCATGTTTTGGTAAGCTCTACCACCCAGTTGCGACACTTCTAGAGAAGATATGACGGTTCCGTGGCACAACCGGATGGGATCGATCCTATATCGTAAAAACAAAAGGCAACGAGATGCAATAGTGGGGATGAAATCCTACCCTATATGCTCAGGTTGATTTTTGAAATTTTTTTTATGGACCGCCCTTATGTATATTTTTTTATTTTCTGAAACTCAACGAAAAATGACCCAAAACCTGATCAAATCCTTCCCATATAACTCCGGAACCACTCAAAATGGTTTTTGGTATAAAGAAACTGATAAAAGGGGCCAAAAGGGTGACAAAAAGAGGCCAAAGAGTCTATAAACAGAAGTTGGCAGCTCATTATCACCATTGCTGATTTGGAAATTGACTCTGGAGCCAAAAGACCCCCTTTGCCAGAGATTGTGATTCTGGGAGCTACAGTGGACCAAACGGACTTCTGCTTGGACCAAGTAAGTACAAACTCCCTCCTCTTTCATTTTAATACTTCATTTAATGTTTTTGGGCACGTTTTGGGGGTGGTTGTTGCCCTCCAAGGGGTCGGCCCTAGTAAAACGCGGGTTGTCCAGGGACAGCCCGCGGGTACCCACGCGCAGAGGCAAAAATGTGTGTGGGTACCCACGACTGTCGCCTCGACAGCCCGCGGGTTACCCCCGCGCAAATGAAAAATGAGTTGGCAAGATCTAAATCTCCCTTTTTTTGTTGTTGTTTTGTGCTTGACAGGATGTATGTTCATTGGAGAGAGAGGGAGCACGAGGCTGCCAATGAGGCAGTTGCTGCAGATCCGAATGTGATGGCCGTGTTGACGCAGTGTGGCTTGGTGAAGTTTTTCTTGTGTCCATTTATGTGATCTCAACCCAGACTACTGAATGCCTTGGTTGACTATTGGCACCCAAATGCAGAGGCCTTCATGATAGAGGGGCAATCCTTGGTGCCCACCACCGAGGATATCTACTTTTTGACGGGCCTCTCGAGGAGAGGGGAACCCGTGAACTTTCAGACGTTTCCTGCGGGTCCGAGCAAAGTCTCGGAATTGATAGCGGAGTACTGTGAGGCCGGGACTGAGCAGGTATCTTCCTCGGTTCCCGTGAGTAGGATTACTAGCCTCACCCTCCAGACCATTTTATTGCTTATTGGGCGGATTACCGGCTCTGCAGCCATGCATCAGGCTTCGTGTGCTCAGATGAACTGTGCAGTTCAGTGCATGAATGCACAAATATATGACTGGAGTACCACACTGCTAGAGAACATGAAGAGGCAATTGACTGATTGTCGTCGGCGGACACACAGGAACTTCGGGTTTGGGACTATCTTGTGTTCACTTTTCTTTGAGAGAGTTCCATGCTTTAGTCCTCAGATGACAGTACGAGGACATCTGGCGACTTTCCCTGCAGTATGTAGATGGGCAACATTACTGCCGCGACAGGGTGGTGGAAGGACCGTAGAGGCCTTCAACGACAATTTTTTTTCTTGGTTGTCACGGCAGATCCCCGCCATTGAGGACTACCCATACGCGGGGATCGAATTTTCCAGAGATCCAGCTATACCAGTGCCTCCTGGTGAGGAGCGAGGGGAGATGGGTAAGTCTCTGCTTATACATTTTTTTTTGTTTGCATATGTAATTTTTATGTCTTTTTGATATATATATCATGTTTTTGGATAACAGAGTTTCTGATGGGTGAACATTGTGTTGCGTGCAGATGTGGGACCTGTGCGGCCTGTAGATTTTGCATGGAACAGGCGCCGCCCACGACCAGAGGCCGTAGCTTCTGCCTCCAGGGGAGAAGCAGCAGCAGGGAACCCTCCAGCAGGAGAGGCTGAGAGGGCTCTTAGGCGGGTTGAGCGGAACTTCACTGAGCTCACCCGCACAGTTCCCATGATAGAGATAGAGGACTTGCCGCCCTCCATGCAGACTCATATGGTGGGGTTACCTCGGACATGGGTCCGATTGTTCAGGCATTTGGGTGGAGCTGTATATGATTATAACAGGGCCCATAGGCCCTGAACAGCCTTTGTAGACTTTTATGTGCCTCGAGCACTGATATGTATATATATTTTTTGAGGGCATAAGCCCTAGTGACTCGTTATGGTTCCCATTTTTGAGGCGCTTGCGCCCATCTATGTACTCTGAGGATTTTATGATGTATATATATGGTTTTTATTTCTTTTATGTGTCTTTATGGATTATGTGTACAAAAATGTATTTACATGTGTTTGATCATGATCTTTTTTATATGTGAGCAAGATGCCAATCTAAAATGTGATTAGCTAGAGTATCTGTGATTTGATTTAGACTCCTAGGAACATGAAAATATGTAATATAATCAAAGTTGTGTTCCAAGAGACGTACCCTAAGGAATCGTCGATGTA
>ML782396.1:454349-467683 GCA_009831015.1 Picea engelmannii | reverse complement strand
CTAAAATGTGATTAGCTAGAGTATCTGTGATTTGATTTAGACTCCTAGGAACATGAAAATATGTAATATAATCAAAGTTGTGTTCCAAGAGACGTACCCTAAGGAATCGTCGATGTAAAGTAGGATCGTGCACACGGTATATTCTGTTTAGCTGCAACACAACCAGTTGAACGTCTAGATAGACTCGGAGACGAGAGATACCCAATGACAAAGAGTCACGAAGAAACTCGATAACTGCGCTATACTCAACAACATTGTTTGTGGTGTTACCTAAGCATATCCCTCCGGAAGATAACAACTGACCCTGTGGTGTAAAGATTACCCAAGCTGCGGAGGCAAGCCTCCGTGTGTGTCGACTAGCACCGTCCGCATACCCAATGAACACCTCGGACTCACTTGACATCTGCCATAGTGACGAAAGATAACATTAATGACACGTCCATGACATGTTTTTCAAAAGAAACAAAAGAAAGTAATAGCACAAAGACTATACATATGTTACAAAAAGTTACCCACAGTGACGATGCTATGAGTAATACTTCTTGAGGTAGAGCCCATTTCTAGGCTCCGCCAAAGCATTCCCTTCAAAATCGACCAGACGATAAGCACCCTTCTTTAAAACCACCTTAACAATGAAGGGTCCGAACCACATGGGTTTAAACTTTCCTACCCCGAGGGGGTCCTTATCTTGGTCATAAACCAGGACAAGGTCGCCCTCAGAGAAAACCCGAGGATGAACGGACATATCATATTGACACTTAACCTTATGTTTATGAGCCTTGTTGGCCAGGGCCGCATCGCGACGCTGTTCATCAAGCTACTCTAGGTGTACTAACCGTTCTTCAAGCGGAGAAGTGTCTGGCAATAACTGTACTGCCAACTTTAGAGATGGAATTTGACATTCAATGGGAAGGACTGCCTCCAGCCCGTAAACGAGTTGGAAAGGTGAGAAACCGGTTGCAGTCTTAACTGATGTTCGGTAAGCCCATAATGTCGAGTATAATATCAAATGCCAGTTTGACTTGGCTGAGTTGATGGTTCACTGTAGCATTGTCTTAAGCGTTTTGTTAATAGATTCCACTTGCCCATTGGCTTGGGGGTAGTAAGGTGATGAGTGTTCCTGCTGTAACCCAAGCTTTGACGTTAACTCGGTCATCATTTGGTTCTGAAAGTGACTGCCATGGTCGGTGACAATCTCTCTCGGGACTCCGAACCGTGCTATAATTTGGTTAAATAAGAAGAGAGCTGCAGTCTCTCCATCATCCTTGAACGTCGGAATAGCTTTGACCCACTTAGTGAAGTAGTCGACAGCCACAATGATATAGCGATTCCCCCTGGCTGACGGGGGGTTGCAAGTAGTGTAATCAATCCCCCACTTAGTGAAGGGACCGATGGTGATAACAGGAAACATAGGAGCGGGATGTGCCCTCATCTTCCGTGAGAAGACTTGGCACGGATGGCACTTTTTGACCGACTCGATACAATCTTTTATAAGCGTGGGCCAAAAGTAACCGGCTCGTAAAATATTTTGGGTTGTTTCCAACCCGGATGAGTGACCGCCACAAGCTCCTATATGACAATCGTTGAGCACTATGAAAACCTCCTCATGAGTGAGGCATCGACGCAATATACAATCTACACCTCGCCGATACAAAGTATCATTGAGTATAAGATAGTTCTTGGCCTGATGGCGTATTCGCCGACGCTCATCACGAGAAGAAGAGGTAGGGCACTTCAAAGTCTGGAGATAGATTAGTATATCTTCATACTAGGGGTCAGATGATTCGATCAAAAACATATCCCCCCGGATAGGCGATTCCTCAGGCACAACGTCACCTGACTCAACCGGAAGTTCCAAAATAAGGCCTACGAAGACCAACGACTTTTTGGACTTGGCTGAAACAAAGTCTAAGTCAAATTATTGGAGGATGACCATCCATCTACTAATTTTTTCGCCGATAACTCGTCGTGTCAACATGTACTGAAATGGATTTACGATGGCAATGACAGTGGTCTTACGAAACAGAACATAGTGACGGAACCGTTGAACAGCATGGACTGCTGCTAACGCAAGTCTTTCGAGATGGGTATAATTAAGTTTCGGTCCTACGAGGCCTCGGCTCAGGTAATAGATCACGTATTCAGAAAACGAATCATCTTCCTGAACTAAAACCATGCCTATGGTTGACTTTGCGGCAGCCAGATATAATAGGAAATCCTTGTTATAATTCGGTGGCCGTAGCAAAGGTGCGGTTGTGAGGGCATGTTTCAATGCATCGAAAGAGCACTGCACTGCTTCGTCCCAGAGAAAAGGAATGTCTTTCTTCAGTAAACACATGAATCCCTTGGTGATTTCAGCATAGTTGGCGATGAAGCGTCGTAAGAAGTTCGCCTTGCCTTGAAGACTCTGAAGTTGTAAGATTGTGCATGGGGGGGGGGAAACTAGACTATTGCCTCCACCTTAAGGGGATCCACCATGATCCCCGTTGTTGAAACGATGAAACCTAAAAAATGTCCTGACGTGACACAAAATATGCACTTGTTGGGATTCAAGCGAATCCAGAAGTAGTGATAGCGTTCAAAGATTAGTCTGAGGTGTGTTGGATGATCTTTTCACTTGCGAGAGCGTCATGCTAAATCATCTAGATAGGCCTCGACTATATGTTTGAGGTCATGAAACGCAAAAGACATGGCCCGCTGGAAAGTGGCTCCAGCGTTCTTGAGACCAAAAGGCATTTTGCGATAGGCGAATGTACCCCACGGAAAAATGAATGTCGTTTTGTGTTGGTCCTCAGGTTTGATTTGGATTTGGTTATAGCCCGAGAAACCATCCATGAACGAAAAGGATTCACAACCGGTGCACTCATCAATGATTTGGTCGATGAATGGGGTTGGATAATTATCTTTCGGACATGCCTTGTTCAAATAATGAAAATCGGTACAGACATGAATCGTGCCTTGTTTTTTATCAACTGGCACGGGATTTGACACCCATTGAGTCAAGTGAATAGGGTATATGAACCCTTCCTTAAGAAATTTCTCAACCTCAGCCTTGATGGTTGCTACCTTCCTAGGATTAACTGGACGAAGTTTCTATCGAACAGGCTTAGCATCTGGATATGTAGTGATCTCATGTTCAACTATTTTCGGATCGATGCCTGGCATTTCTTCGAAAGACCAAGAAAAAACATCGCGGAATTCTTTAAAAAGATCCGTGTAAATCTGAATCTCTTCGGGGGAGCAATCTGCTCCGACGAAGAAATTCTCCATGATGCCGGGGTTTCGAGAGATATTGATGGGTATCGTGGTAGCAATAGTTGCCATATTTCCCTCAGCATAAATATCCTGCTTAGCTAAGAGGTTAATGGGACAAGGTTGATCTCCCGTCATGGTGATAGTGAATTCCCCTGCCTCGATTCGGTGTAACTCTGGGAGGAAAAATGATCTGTGATGAATATCTTCCTAGGGTTTGTCCGGACCAGTCATTGCTTCGATTATTACTTCGTCAAAAGGCAAGACTACATCTAACGAATCGGTGTTGACAAGAGAATCCTGAGCCCAGATAGGCTCAAGGCGTGGATCCAAATCTTGTGTGGGAATCGGATCGGGGGTAGCTGAAGCTTGATGGACAAAAGAGTATGCTACTTCAGTGGTCGACAAGGGCGTAGACATGCCCGCATGCCCTGTCGCATCCATCGTGTCTGATTGGGAAGGAAGAATCCACAGATCCTGAAAGTAATTCGTGCGGAACGACGAAACATGGAAAATCTCAGCTTTGTGGTGAGTCGATATAAACTTGACATCGCCTTGAGGAGGTGGGTAATCGAAGGTACCCATCAAATATGGGCACAAAACAACTCCTACATTGATGACACTGGCTTGAGGATTATCTACCATGGGAACCGTGGATGCCCCCAAGGCTGGGTCGGGTCGAGAGAAGAACAACTGATCAATAGTCACTATCCGGCCTTCATGTGGAAACAGTAAGACTAAGAAAACTGTAGCGACCACCACTTGCATTTCATAAGTCCAACTATGACCTAACAATAGATTGTATTCGATAGGGGCGTCAACTACCTCTACTTCGACGCACACGATCTTCCCCCCTAACTGCACAGGGAAAGAAGGAATGATGCCATGCGGTCGGAAATAATGACTATCTAACGCAGTGAGGAGAGTAGGTGACGGAGACAACTCAGGTTGACCGATGTCTTTCCAGCATGCTAACGACATAACGCAAGTCGAAGCGCCCTTGTCTACCACCGTGCGGAAGATATTCTGTGTAAAAGTTTTCGTGGGATGAGCCACTACTATCTGAAATGCGACATAATAAGGCGAACGAGGTTTCAAGTCGGTCGTATCTAACATGATGGTACCTGGGTTACAAGTCTCAGTCGAGCCTAAAGCAGTCAACACGGCCTTCCTCTGAGAAGGGAAACTTTGGAGGACCTCCAAAGAAGACATAGAACAAGGGGTTTGGGATAAATCTTCCACCACAGAGTAGTTCTAGGCGGCCCTTACGTTTGGATTGTGAGAAGCCCTCTTAAATGCACCTTTTGGAATGCGTGTCATTATTTCACCCAATGTCTTCTCGATCTATAGAGGAAGAGATGGGATCTCGGCTTCCTTGCCTTTTTCAGGGGCACTTGGTTTGCTATAGTCGTGCGCTCTAGTCGTTATGAAAGAATCACTTTTCACCATATATACGTTCGCGGAAGATGAATTGTTTGGGGGAGGGAAGTTTTCTTGGCTGCCCACCTCGGCGCTTGTAGAGGCTTGGGTTAAATTTTGCCCATGCTGAAAGGGATTAGTCAACACGGCATGTTGTTGTTGCGTGACAAACTTCTGGGCCTCGGCAAGTCGAGGGCATAGGTGGGTTGGGTGGTCTTCCGCACATAGGTTGCACAGATACCTCGCCTTCCTCTTTTTTGTGGTGCCCTCGCCAGCATTATCTGTTGGTTTTTTATCCCCCTTACCCTTCTTGCGTTGTTTTTTCTTCCCTTCGGGCTGCTGGTTGGCCTTTGGTTTAGTCGTCTGTACAGAGTGTACTTCCGACGTTTGAGTAGGAGGAGCAACCAAAGCAGTAGTCTAGTTGGTCGCTGAGTGTTGTATAGATAACTGCTGCAATTGTTTTGTCAATTGCTCAGCGGGCTTAGTTTGTGCCGAACCAACTATACCATCGGCATGTGGTCTGGCTCTCTGTCTGGTTTTATCCAGAATCGATTGTGGTGCATCCGGCAGGATGGTGTACAATAGACCAGACTGAGAATAGATAAGCTCAAATTGTTGATCCCTCATGATGGAATCTTCCTCTGTGAACACCCCTGAAGTTGCGACGTCTTTGGATAACTGCGGAACTAAAGACTTAAGGAACCACTCAAGAAGGAATGCTGGTGGGATGGGTACCTTGATAAGACTCTTTCGGTGTCGCCACTCTCGAATATGATCCGAGATATGGTCCGTTCTCATCTTCTTGAAATTAGCTAGCAACTCTGTGTCGGCGTCGTATCTCACAGGTAACTGGAAATGGTTAAGGAAGGCCATCGCCAGTTCGCCAAAAGAAGAATATCGTGAACGATCAAGCTCTATGTACCATTTTGTGGCACTCCCAATAAGAGTGCGTTGAAACAATCACAACTGGACGGAGTCATCTTTCAGTGAGTTAGATGAACACCATAAGTGGAACGTAGTCACGTGATCACCTGGATCTTCATTAGGCTTGGCCTCGAACTTTGGGATGTCTGAAGGCAACTTCGTCGGCATAGGAGGCCAACGCGGATCGTGACAGATAGGATCATTCAACAACCATGTTAAATCTGGAAAATGTAATGTTTCCAAGAAAGGTAGTTTAGGTTGTTTCTGATAGCTAGGATAAAAGGGTCCTGGAGTTTGACTGGCACCAGGTTGCTAGGAAAAGTTTGGTTGCTGGCTAGGGTTTTGGTAGAAACCGTGGCCCTGACCAGCGTAAGGGTTTTGCATCTGAGGAGACATCATTGGTTGATTCCCCATGAAGGACATAGGATGTTGGGTGTTCATCGTGGTTGACGGACTTGGGGAAGGAATACCCCATGCTGGTCCCGAGGGGAGAGGCATAGAAGTCTGTCCGGGGTTCCATTGAATGTGGAAAGAATTACCCCAGAATGGCATTAAAGAGGAAGGAACGGATCCTTGACCTGAGTTCCAAGGTCCTGGTATATGTTCCCCCAGCACAGGAATAGTACCCTGTGTCGGTGTAGTTTGTCCAAAAATGGGTGTGCCCCCAGGTAGGAAAGCAGTGGATGCGAAAGTGTTATTACCAAACGTCCCGTTCCAAACAAATGGTGACGAACCTACCGGCAGAGTTTGTGCAGGTGTTCCTTGACTCCCGACTCCAAATGGACTCGTGTGTGCAGGCTGCCCGGCGGACTGCTGATGCAATCCACTAAGCGAAGGGGATGAAGGAGGGATGTGACCTCCAGCGTAAGGAAAAGCATTTAAAGGGACAGGAATGCCCCCTTGTTGACCTTGCAGAGAAGCGTTAGAGATCCCTGCCCCCAGACCCAAAGTCTGTGAAGTGGAGGAAGTGAGTGCAGGACTTGTACTTGAACTAGGCATACCGTATGAAAATGGAGCACCTGTTGCACTAGGTGTGTAAGGAGCTGTGGCCGCCGCGATAGATGGGGACGGTGCACTGTGTGACGTAGTTGTGGCTGAGACCGTGGTGGCCCGGACCACCGACAAAGGCAAGTTAGGAGAAGCTTCTCCTATGGTAGCAACAATGATAGGAATGGAAGAAGTCCCAGAAGAAGTAACCGAGTTTGGTTCCATCACTGGGTTAGGCACTGACAGGCTTTCGTACAATTGAATTGACACAATAATGTCCAACCAAGTATCAGTGTTTGAGGTTTCAACCAATCCAAGATTGGCGGTCGATTCCTCGGGGGGTTGTTCTGGCTCAAAATCCCCGGTTGCTTCGAAAGACCCTTGATGGTCTAGCTTCCGCCTCAATGGTGGCGGGGGTGGCTCCAGTATAACCGGCGGCAGGCCTAGAAGCCTTCGTGACCGGTGGAGCTCTGAATCCTCCACTGTGTGAGAAGATTCATGACACGCTAAGGTATTCTACATGAACAAACAGTAACACTCACTAGAAGAAAGCCCCTAGAAGATAAAACAATCAAGCACTAGACTAGTTGGAAGAACAGTTACAACAACCAACACTAGAGCAACTTACCGGTGCAAGTGCAACTCGAATACAGAAGCACCCTCCAGGTATACTTTGCAAAGCGTGGCCCAATGTCTGTCCTAGGTATCGCGGTATACCCCCGCAGTCACCCATGTATGTCCCTAGAAAATATTGGCAACTAGTTTTCCAGCACGTGAACAATCATCAGGCGGGTACAGTCGATAGTCGGGTAGACCACAATGAGCAGGGTATCAAGCCTGAAACTTGTCAAGGGTATCGAGAGAAAATGGTCTGGAAGACAACTGAGGACCTCGAATGGATTCGAGACCCACGAAGCTTCGTGGCAAATGCAAATGATGGAATCCCTTAACAAATCCTCGATATGTGTTCTCCACAACGCTCGGTCCATCTTTGGAGGGGTTATCTCCGCTACCTTTCCTTACGTGACCTCGTGTTTAGCCCCTATATTAGAGGGGGGTCCTGAATAACTTTCCATAACTGGACTTATACACTCCCTATTGACAGACTCCAATGTTTGGTTTGGCTGGCCTTGGAGAATTTACTCTCCAACCTGTTCCAAGGCCCTATTCCTGAGCTAGTGTATGCACCCTATAAACAGAAAAGTCTAATTGCTTTTAATTAGCGTTTCTTTTAATGGGATTTTTCAAGTCACAAGGTACGAAAGTGAAACTTATGGTGTGTAAAAAGACTCAAAGCAAAAAGAACAAAATATGCTTGGGAAACAAAAACTTTTACTAAAATGAAAAACCAACAACTTTTCAACAAGAAAGACTTCTTTTCTTTTTCAAATTTACTAAGATTTCATGCATTAAATATAAAGGACTTTCGCTCATATCTACGAGCTACTTATGCTCTAAATGCACTGCAAAACTTATGCAAAAAGACTCTTTCCTAGCTACTGATGCAACAACACAATCTTCAAACCAAGAAGAAAGATGAAAAAGAGGAATTTTTATTTTATTTTATTGCAAAATAATGCAACAAGGAAAATTGTTGACAAGAACAAAACCAAGAGAATGAAAAGAAAACTCTGGCTTAAAGCGCATATTGCAACAGAATCAGAGCACAAAATGTGAAAAGAAATCAAGACATCACCGATTCTAACACTTGCCTAAAAACCATAAAACAAATATTTTTCTCTTTTGTCTTTTCTATCAAAACATCAACTAACAAACACAGGCTAAGGATAAGATGTCCTAACCTGCTGACTGTGTAGCTCCAGAATCTATACCCCTGAGAGGAGCTCTTCTCACCACAGGAAGGGATGACTACCCCACCCAAGCTAAAAAGCTTCCAATCAAGCCCACGACTGTCACCAAGACAACACGCGTGCAAACGCGCGCTGAGCTACAACAACGCGCGGGTACCCACGGGCTAAGCCTAAACAGGCCACGGGTCTATATAAAAGCTAAGACAAAACAACACATAGGCAGCCCAGACCTGAAAAAGGCCTCTGGTATTGACAACCAGGGTCTCTAAAAGGCTTGGATGCTTCTACTTTAACAGAAAAGGAAAGTTTGCGAAAAAGGAAACAAATGCAAAAAAAATAACCAACACAATAAGGCAGACTGAAAGCAAGACAATAAACCAATCAAGACCCAGACAAGATCCAGAAAGCCCCCTAATAAGGTAAACTTCTGACAGGGAAGAGGAGACTGCCTCTTAAGCTTCCTGGGCTCTACACGCTACTGAAACCAGTACAACAGGCGTTCAAACACGGGCTGTAGAAGGTTAGGGTGCGGGTTACACGTATGCAGGCCTTCTGCAGGCCGCGTGTACCTCTGTGTGTCCCGAGAATCAATGTCAAGAAACAGTCAAGGAAAAACTGGTATTGACAACCAGGTTCCCTGCTAGCTTTGACCTAACAGAAAAAAAATAAACAAAGAAACTAAAACTCTACTTCTTTGAAGTACCCAAAAACCTTCAATGAAATCTGGAAACCCTAAGAGTAAATATCCCTAGTGGAGTTGCCAATTCAGTTGTGGGGTTATTCTACCCTACAGACTAACAAGCTAGGGCTTAAAATTGCATGCAGATCATGACCCTTCAGAAATAACTCTTAACCTTCTACCCCAACCTAAAACCCCTTTTCACATGCAAACATGGGAAGAACCGACTAACCTTTTTATCGACGGTTGCTGTAGATCCTCCGTTGAGCTTTATCTCCCTTGCTTCTGCTGCTCCTTCCAAAAAGTGATCCTGCAATCAAGACAAAACTATGCATGCATGCTATTGTTCTACTAGAGGGTTAGAGATTAAACATAAATCAAATAAAACATATAAGACTCATGTATTAAGGACGGGAAAGTATCTTTTCATTAATCTCAAGATGAATCAACTTACAATGATTATAGAGACCGGCCACCGTTCCTCGATCCTGATCCTGGGCTCCTCCTCTTCTTTGTCCTCCAACTGCTTTGCTTGAATTCTCCTAAATCTTGAGGAAAGGATAAAGGGTTGGGACAAAATGGATTCGGCAATTGGGCAGAGTTTCTTTGCTATGATTTTTCCTCCTTTGAATGGTACCCCTACCCCTTCTTTTATAGGCTAGAAGGAGCTAGGGTTTTAGACGAACTCTCGGCCATGCATGGCTGGGAGTTCCAGTTAACTAACCCAAAGCTTTTCGTCCCGACGGAAACTTTCCTGATTTTTTGTTTTGTTAGGTAAATGCTGGCTGTACTGGACCAGACCGCATTCCAACGCGTGCAGTATAAGGCCTTCCAACATTCCAACGTGCCTAGCAGTGGGTTAGGGCACGAGTTACTTGGTTTAAGAGGTTTTTGAAGAGTCTATTCAGCATGGCTTTGGAAATGAAGGGAAATGAGTTGGCTTGATGCCAGGTAAGCATGGATAGTGCATTTTAGGGTTATAAAAGATTCTTACACCTATGACAAGCCTAGTACTAATACATCAACTTCTTGGCATTTCAATTACTAACTGAGATACAATTTATCAGAAGAGAACATACATGCAATACAAATTATGGCAAGAAAAATAGTTTCCTTAGCTCTGATCACCAATCACACATTAACACAATGATTTTTTTACATCATTAGAGGAAAGAATTATTAAAATATTGAATTAGATAACTTATCAACAGATTCAAAAAATATTATTGATTACAACATCCATTCATGAGATAAATTCAGAACTAATTCCTCCTTATTATCCAATCACACACGCTTTTGATGAAAACAAAATCTTGTCTCAGGTCCTAAACAATAATTCCCAATTAAGGTAGCTCCGAAATATTTCTTTACAAATCCAAAAATGAGGGTCTCTACAAAAGCCATCAACCTCTTCTAACATGTCAATCCTCTTATTTATAATATATTATTAACTAAAAATACCTATCAAAAGTGCAATCTAAGTAAAACAAAAGATCGCCACATGGCACTTTAATCTCTCAGTCTTCTAAGATTCATCAAATGATTTCACTTCAGTGGATGACTCTTCTCATACTTTGACCATTTGACGAAGAGTTCCTCGCATGTGTTGGCATCCAAGAATATGTGTTGGTCCATCGGGGCTGAAAGGATCTCCTTTATCTCCACTGCCCGTGCCCGATACTTGACTACTTTAACACTTAACTGATGTAACACTATCCTAGCCTTGATCGGTTGTTCCATGAACAGTTGTACTTGAACTAGCGCCATGTTCATCACCTTTTCTATCTCCTTCTCCCACGATTAGTCTTGTTTGACATGTAGTTTGACTATGTCATGCAAGTCGACAAATTCATCGAGTGTGTCAAATTATGGTAGGCCGATGTTTCTGATCGCCCGATTGATCTTGGTCCAACTCCTTTCACAATCGACCCATTTCTCTTGGATTTCCTGATGAGGTTCTTGGGCCATTTTCACCCATTATTCAACCAACTTCTTTATGCGGTCGATTCTTCTATCCCTTAGTACTCAAATGTCATGCCCTTTGGTGTCTCGACCCTATTGAACCATGTTGATGTAATCTATCCTTTCCACTGCTTGGTGTGCTTTCTCATACCATATTTCCATATCCTTGCATGTTTCCAATTCCATAAGGGCATCTTCTTGGAAATCAGCTATCCCTACAGTGAAAAGGTGTCACTCATTCGTGAATTTACTATAGGCATCCTGGAATTTTCTTCTCAAGAACACCATGGCCTGCGTGGAGTCCTAATAATATTTTTCCAAATGGCGTAGATGCTCCAACTCCTTCAACACAGTGGCCAACTCCTCTTCATCCTTCCTCACTCTATCCAGGGTGGCATCTGTGATTTCCATCCCTGCATTGATAAGCTCAGACGTCTTGTCATGCTCCATGCTAATCAATTTCTCCTCTGTGGTGATGAGGATGGAGTTCTCCAGAGTAAGCCTCCTCTTCTTGGTGGTTCTCTTCATGATGGATTTCCTCTTTAGGTCATAGGAGATGGCTTGTATATCAACGACCTCATCCATGGGTTTGGGGATTTACTTCTCTCCCCAAGTAAGCATGTTTCCTAGGCTCCCAACGATGTATATCTATTCAAGATTGGGTTCTTGAACCTCTTCTGTGTGTCCTGAAAGTTTAGCCTTTGGTTTTTTCTCATCGGGAGGTAAAGTACCGACTAAAATTGATGCATCAGGGGTAGGCTTGGTACTTACTTGATAATCGACTGTTGAGATGTCGATTTCCTTCTTTAGAATTTCTTCCCCTTGCTCACCCAATCCTAGCTCATCTTTTGGGCTGTCCTCTTGTGTTCCTGGTGTATTGAGTAGCTCAGTGTCTAAGACATATTCTAACTACTGGTTGCTCTATGTAAGGCTTTGAGTTGGAGCATCAAGAGCTGGGGAAGATACTTTCTCGGGTTTCTTTTCCTCTGTAATCTGTACCGAAGTCACCAGAGAAACCTTTAAACTCTCCTCATAATCATAGATAGTTATTAATGTTGGCAAATGTTTAACAGGTAGCACATGCTTGTTATTGATGGCAAGTACAGCAATGAAGATGGCATGAGTACAGAAAGAATGTAACAGATGGGCACCAGAAGTATTTTAGGAAGATGTTGCAGAGCAAGCTCGATAAGTTTAGAAGAGATAGTGCAGAGGATTGTTGGCAGGTTATTATTAGGCAAAGTAAGCTTGTCATAGATGGCAAGATCAGAGTATGCAACAAAGTCAAAACAAGGACAAAGTACTTTCCGGAGGAGAAGCGCTAGTGATCACTAGATATCCTCCTGAATTCTCGATGGTCGTCAGATATGAATGAAGACAAAAGGAGTGCACATATCTGGAGGAAAGATCTCAGGCATTAGATCTGAGCATAGGATCTGACCACCGTTGGATCGAGGAAAAACTACACGATCTTTAAAATTCCAAGGAGTAGAGGGCTCACAAATCTCGAAAGCAGGAGGACTGTCCATCTCAGGGGGGTTATGTGGACCATTGATCTGACTCCCTTTCAAAGTTTCAGGGATCGAGAGTTGGAGATGTCAAAGAATATTGACATCAAGAATCCCAAAATCGTGATGTGTGAAATCCCGACTGAATCTGAACCGTCAGATCAAGATGTGATCTGGACCGTTGATCCGACTCCCTGTCGGAGTTTCGAGGATTGAGAGTTGGAAATGTCAAAGAATATTGACATCAAGAATCCCAAAATCGCAATGTGTGAAATCTCGACTGAATCTGAACCGTTAGATCAAGATGTGATCTAGATCGTCACCCCGACACATCAGCAAACCTAAGAACACGTGGCACAACTAGGAAATGACAAGTGTCAAGCTAATTCAACACTTCAGGCACATGTAAGTCATGAATCAGAGTGACACGTGGCAATATTCAACACATGTCAATCCAGATGTGACTTCAGCAGGTTGACTCCACTTTAGAGTTTCGAAAATCAGGAGATGGAGATGACAATAACTCCTACCAAAGGAGTCATGAAATCACAAAAGCGCCTTATGCATAAGGCTATGGTCACAGCCCTTGGTCACATCAGCGAGAGATGGACAGATATCAGAGGACAAGGAGGAACTAAAGGGTATGAGCCTTGGCACACGATCAGGTAGGGAGGAGAACGATACAAAAGGTGACACGACAGGAATGGGGCCCTTCCTCGATACCCCACCATTTTGGACCCCCCCCTTTAATTGAAGGCAGAATGGAAAAGGGGGTTCGGAATCACTTGAGTG
>ML782396.1:429299-447600 GCA_009831015.1 Picea engelmannii | reverse complement strand
ACAAAAATGAAGATGGCATGAGTACAGGAAGAATGTAATAGATGGGCACCATAAGTATTTTAGGAAGACGCTGCAGAGAAAGCCCGATAAGTTCAGAAGAGATAGTGCAGAGGATTGTTGGCAGGTTATTATCAGGCAAAGTAAGCTTGTCATTGATGGCAAGATTAGAGTATGCAGTGAAGGAAAAACAAGGACAAAGTACACTCCAGAGGAGAAGCGCCAGTGATCGTTGGATCTCATCCTGAATTCCTGATGGCCATCAGATCTGAATGAAGACAAAAGGAGTGCACAGATCTGGAGGATAGATCTCAGGTGTTAGATCTGAGTGTAGGATCCGACCACCGTTGGATCGAGGAAAACCTGCACGATCTTTAAAAGTGCAAGGAGTAGAGGGATCACAAATCCTAAAAGCAGGAGGACCATCCATCTCAGGGGGGTTATGTGGATCATTGATCCGACTCCCTGTCGGATTTTCGAGGATCGAGAGTTGGAAATGTCAAAGAATATTGACATCAAGAATCCCGAAATCGCGATGTGTGAAATATCGACTGAATCTGAACCGTCGGATCAAGATGTGATCTGGATCGTTGATCTGACTCCCTGTCAGAGTTTCAAGGATCGAGAGTTGGAAATGGCAAATAATATTGACATCAAGAATCCCAAAATCACAATGTGTGAAATCCCGACTGAATCTGAACCGTAATATCAATATGTGATCTAGACCGCCACCCCGACACGTCAGTAAAACTAAGAACATGTGGCACAACCAGGCAATGACAAGTGTCAAGCTAATTCAACACTTCGGGCACATGTAAGTCATGAATCAAAGTGACACGTGGCAGTATTCAACACGTGTCAATCCACGTGTGACGTCAATAGGTTGACTCCACTTCGGAGTTTCAGAAATCGGGAGATGGAGATGACAAGAACTCCTACCACAGGAGTCACGAAATTGCGAAAGCACCTTATGCATAAGGTTGTGGTCACAGCCCTTGGTCACATCAGTGAGAGATGGATAGATATTAGAGGACAAGGAGGAGCTAAAGGGAATGAGCCTTGGTGCACGGTTAGGTAGGGAGGAGAACGATACAAAAGGTGACATGACAGGAATGGGGCCCTTCCTCGATACCACACCATTTTGGACTCCCCCCCCTTTAATTAAAGGCAGAATGGAAAAGGGGGTTCGGAATCTCTTGAGAGTTATTTATATAGGCACTTTAATCCTGACTGCTCGAGAGATGCGCACCCAATTCCGGACCCCCCCCCCCCCCCTCCGCTTAAAGATAGAATGGCAGGGGGCCTCCGGAATCGAATCCTGATCATAGATCTGGGAGCACAGATTCTGGCCCTCCATATTTTCTCACTGCATATCCAACGGTGCAGATGAATGTGAACAATATCGGAGGGTGACTATAGCACGACATAGTATAACTGCCAGAAACCATTGATGACGTCTGCTAGAGAATTCAAAGAGACCTCTGTGTGATCGCCAGAGGAGATGAAGAGTCTCCAAGCTTCATCCAGTGAAGGAAGACCATTCTTAGAAGGGATTGACAGATGGATGAGCGTTGAAGTCTGTAACTGAAACAAAGAAGGTGAGCTCGACTGTCACAGAGAAGACGAAGAGTCTCAAACTGCTAGAGAGGCTGAGGAATCTCAGTACAACATACAGTGATGTTGAATGCGTGGGAAAACCGCTAGAGAAGTTGAAGAGTCATGATGATGATCACGCAAAGAACTTGAGATGTGGAGGATATTGGCATAGTATGAGAATGCAGAGGAATGGCGAATATTGCATGCACAAGATGCACAGAAGCTATATATACACGGTACCGAGAAGAGAAGTGGATGTTGTCGCTATTGGAGTTTGTTGTGGTTGTTGTTGGTGAAGGTGATTCATGTGTGAAGAAGAAGGAGAGTGCAGCAGCTGAATAGCACAGAAGAGGAAGAGTGCAGTGAATGGACATGGAGCAAAGAGCATAAAAGGTAGAAGAAGAGACAGCGCAAGTGAGGTGTGTAGGAAGGCAATGAGGCAGACAGAGTAACGAAATGCAGTAGAACAATGATGAGTCTGATAAGCCATTGTTGAACATTATATCACTGTAATAAGTTTGAGTAACAAAGAAGTAATATTTCAGGGTGGTTGGGAGGTGCTAGGGAGGATTGTTTTCCTCATAGGTTCAAGTGGGTTCTTGAACACAGGGAGTTGTAGCTTCATCTGGTTACAGCCAGAGAAACCAGGGTGGCAGGGTGGTGCAAGGGAGAACTCTTGTTATTTGTTATACAGGTTGGTGCCTGTATGATTGGAAGTTGGTGCTTCCATACAGTTGGTGCTGGAAACACTCAGGGAGTTGGTGCTTCCTTCTAGTTGGTGCTAGAGAAACCAGGGAGTTGGTGCTTCCTTCTAGTGGGTGCTAGAGAGAATAGAGAGTTGGTGCTCTCAGCAAGTTGCATCTTGCAAAATAGAGGTTGTAGCCTCATTATGAGTTGGTTCTCATATGTATGATAATGTAAATAATGTAACTATTACTTATCATATAAAGAAAAAGAGGTTTTTACCCTTTATGGGTTTCCTCAGGAAATATCTGTCTCTGTATATCACATGTGTGTGATTGATGTTGAATGTGCCTTTGTTTATCTCTCTACATTATTGTGATCATCATTAAGTGCCTNTTCCAACAATTAAGTCATGTAAGGGGTTTGGTGCACTTTCTCTCCCTAATGTCCTCTTTATCTCGGGCTGAGCTAGAACATCCCCTGGTGATCTGACCTATGGCGTTGAAACTTCAGGGTTATCTAACCTGATGATATCTTCAATTTGTATTAGCTTATGGTTACTTGGACCTCCCCAACTTTTGATTGGGTTGTCGGCATGAACCCTTGTCATTTCTACGAGGTCAAGGTCATTCTTCAACTGATCAATTACTCTTTGTGCATGTTTCGTTAGGAGCAATGCTCTTGCCTATGCCTCCAGTGTCAAAAACAATCCCCTACTCTGCACCTATGTTGCCTTTTTCGCTCTGATTTCTTCCCTGGCTCTGAGGGCCTCTTGAGCCAACTGCTCTATTGTTTCATCTTGTTCATCCATGTTCATGGCCTTGAATTTGGTCATTTTCAAGTCGACCATCCTTTGCACCACCTCATCCTAGTCCTAGGTGTTCTTTGTAAATACCTTTTCCTCAAACTTATCATGATAATACGGAAAACAAGATGCAACCTATGAAGCATGTTGTAGGACCAGGCCCTTTGAATCATGCTTGCGAAATCGACCTGTCGAGAACCTGAATTCGAGTTGGCTAATCCCTTCTTTTTTGGCTTGAGTGATATCCTTTACCAAATAGAACCCTACATGGAAACCATAGGGTATGAAATCCCATTTCTTGTCTTTTACCAGGGTGGCGTTGTAACCCTGCAATATGGTCTGATAAAAGTTTCTCCCACAATGAGTTGGTATGGTAGGATATGTGGTGCTCTGATGGCTCTAAACACGCTGATGTAGGTGGTGCGATCATCCAAGTACTAATGGTCTACCTTGGATATCATTTTCTTGGCTTCTATCGATAGCCTTGTGCATTCCTTCTTAAAAAGAATAAAATAAATTCGGGCAATGAATTCATGGCAGATGAGGGAGTAATATTTATTATATCTATTTTCCCATAGCAAGCCTAAGTATACATGGACTGAGAGCTCAACAACATGACAACTCAGATTCATGTTGGAGAAGACATTCCTAGCGCACATGACATCGAGCAGGTATGAGGCCATGTAAAAATTTGGTGCCTCTCCTTCCTTCGGTGTCTGAGCCTGCTGCACACAGATGATTAGTTGTTTGGAGATTATTTCTCCCCAGTTAAGGCTGCACCTAGTGATTGTGACTGTGTATTCCAAAGGCATCCAAACTTTTGAAAAATTGGAGAAATCCTTATCTCCGTATAGATGGCAGATGAGAGCCATCAAATATATGTATGGCTCTCTTAGGTTAATTGTCCCATACCATCCACTGCTTCGATTGGTGAATTTCTTGTCTTCCCTCCACCATGAGGCCATCAATCAGTTGGTGTCATGGATTTCATAGAACTTCACCATGAAGTCCATGTTGAGCCACTCCTTTGGGTCCCTGAGCTTGTAGTATTTCTAGACCTCTTTCAGGAGGAAAACTCCTTCGCACCCACCATTCACATCGTTAATAAAACATTTCTGCCTATTTGTGTGGTCGATGAGCCACTTCATGAATTCTATGTAGGGGAAAATGGGGTTTCTACTCACCACCATGTGTAGATATGACCATCCGATGTTGGGAAACACCAGATCATCGAGCACCCTTATGTCTAGGTCGTTGTGTGGGATATACTCCAGGTATTATTCTCTACTAATCCTTTTGAAGAGATCCCCCAACTGTGGGAGCGCCACCTTGGATCCAATGCTTTCCTCTGTATTACCAAAGGCTGGAGGTTGGATGAAAACCTTCTTTGTTTCTTTCTTGATGACAGGTTTCATCCTAGGGACGTACTCCAATTTCCTCGTGCATCCTGGAGAAGACCCTTCGTCTGTCTCTGGTTCTTTTATCTTTGGTTCTCTCGAAGAGCATCTGGTGGTTGGATTTATCAACGACATTGTTCTCATGAAGCTTGTTAAAACCTGGTTTTTTGATAATCATGGGATTGATACAGCCTTCAAGATTCTCATCTTTCTCCTTTGGATGCTTTGGAATTCTCTTACACGCAGAATGAATTTTTTCACAATGGTTCAAGAAATTTTAAACATGAAATATCTTACCGTGTCGCATCAGCCATTCAATTCGGGTTATGACTGAATTTTCAAGAAATATGCCACCGAATATTTAGAACTTAAATTCATTATGGGTTGATGACAGAGGCATAGGTGGTGATGTGGTCTATCGGTGATTTTTAAAAATGTTTTTTTGATTGGAGCATGAGGAAGCAACTAATGCGGGATCGGGTAATAATTAGCTCCTTAAATGCCCAAAATTTGATCATATCTAATGTTGAAAATTTCCCTTCGTGACACCCTTTTAGTGGGTGGATCAGGGATTAGGGTCATGCTATGAACATTTTCATTGACATTCTCCTATAAAATCTCCGACGCCAATCGATCTTACCGTACCATGCTAAGGCGAAAAAGATGACTTGGAGGTGTGACTAGGACCTAGGCAACCAAGAATGACTAGGGATAGAACTAGATCATATGAAATTATTACCTGGTAAAGACATGTGGCATTGGAGATCAGTGACTTATTTCACTCGTGTTAGTTGGAGTCAGGACTTTCCTTAAGATATTCGTTCTAAAAAAAACCTTAGGTTTTCGATGCCGAAAAAGTGTCAAGTATCGATGATCAACGATAAGCCTACCAAGTCACTTTTGGATGGGCTCCTGCGAAAAAGTATTGATGCCGAAAACACATTGGGGATTGACGATTGGGGATAAATTTATCATGGTCAACATTTTTTGTTGTGATCCTACTAGGTTTTCCCCGATTCCAATAAAGTGCATTAGGCATCAATTATCGACGATTTCTTTTTGTTCTTCATTAACGTCTTTCCACCCCGTAATTTACCGATGCCTAAGGGAAATCAACTATATCTCGAACCTTTATATGAAAAAATTAACGTAGACCAAAAATTCCTTCTGACGATGCTGATGAAGATCGACACTCGATGACTTTTGTTTTCTTATTGGTTCCTATACCTACTTGAATTCTTCCCAACGTCGAACTTGAGAGCGTTGGGTGCAGTGTTTGGATATCGAATATTAATTTAGGTGTTAAGGTATTTTAGTCACAGGGTTTCAAAAGTTCAAAAAAAAATGGATAGGCGATGAGAGTCTTGAAAATCAACAAAGAAAAAACATTTCCCAAAATGAAATCGAGTCAGACAGTGTAAAAGACCAAGTGGTACCCAAAAAGGATTTTTAGGGCGTGTTGAGTGCTCAACATATAATTGAGAGTAGAGTTGATTTATGTAGTCATTTATGTCTGTTGTGGTTTACCCTGAGCTATAGAGATATTTTCCTCGTAATAGAATTGGCTTCCATACTGGGGAAAGAATCTTCTTTTTCGGGGTTTGGAGTGTTTTTCTCCTTAGATTGTTCTCGTTCATATTGAGTTTCTTGTCGTATGATTTCTTGATGGCCTATGTTCACTCTGGTTCTAAGTTTCCTAGCCTTCTCCTTATCCTGGTTGTGTTTTGACATATACACATGGGTTTTTTCTTGATAATCGCATATATACACGTGTTGTCCTTCTGCAAGCTGTGTACATACATGCCTTTCCCTTGAACAATCGCGTACATCAACCTTTGTTTCTTTGTTTCTTGGTTTGATGGTTGTTGGGTAGGTTTTTATGATTGTTGAGTCTTATTACGTCTCTGTTGTGACTTTTAAGTGTCTCTGGAATGACGAGAAACCTGTCTTTTGTTGAATTTTTGGGCAGTGCTTTTCTCATCATCTTTTTCATTTGATTGTCCTTGCATATTGGAATGGGTGTTTTTCTTCTTGATATCCTACTTGGTTTGTCATTGTTACACTTAGTAGAGTCTTTATATCAAGTTGTTGTTCAGTCCTTTCATTTTCATTCTCTTATATTGAAAATACAAAAATATTAGGCATTTTACAGTGATTGGCATTTTTGATGTTTCGAGTCTTTATCGTTAATCTTAGTGCATGTAAAGAAAGATTGCATTTTATTTAGAATTGTAGAACTTAATTGAGAATTGCATTTTGAAAAGCATATCATTTATTGGAAATTGAAGTTAGGACTTTGCATTGTATTCATATTCATTTATTTTACTTGTTGATTCATAACATCACTAGTTTCATGACCACACCTTTTGAGTAAGAAAGGCCATTAAAAGTAATGCTATAATTTAAAATTGATTAGTAATGATTTTATATTTCTAGGGTGCACAAAATAGCTTAGTATTTAGAGCCTTGGAATAAGATTTTGTGAGTAAAATTCTCGAATGATATTAAATCAACATATGTGTCTGACTAAGGGAGTGGAGAAATCCATTGTATAGTCAGTGATATCAGAAGGCTCCACTTACACTGGAGTTAAGCACGGGTCACGTGAGGTTGGCTGAATGGATATCCCCCCGATACCTTCTTAGCATCAGATATATTTATGGGGATCTATTTGTATATGGGGATCTTTCTAGTGATCTTACCTCTGTGAGAGGAAGTTCTTTCAAGGTTTCAGGATTTTCTACCCTTCCCATATGGTGGACCTGACTTAGGAGTATTCTCTTGTGCATCGGTTATACCATGGTTTCTTAGTTGCTTGACTTAGGTACCACATAGGTTACTTGCAGGGGTTATTATGTAGGTACCCTATGTAAGATAAGGGTCGGACAACACACAACCTTTGATGGGTGTTATATATGCACTAAAAACACACTAAAAAACCTCAATTAAATTGTCAACCCGGGGTAAGTAAACTTACAGTTGTAGCAAAATATATGCCAAAGGTAGAAGGGTTGGTAATAGTGTAGTCTAACTAAGGAAGTGGCTATCTAAGGGATAATCTATTCAAGAAAACCTATCTAATGAGAAAACCCTACTAAGAAAATTGAAACTGTGTAACCTAATTACTTTTGGGCCAAGGATTGATGGATAGTTCTAAGCAGACAAGCAAAAACCCTATGTAAAGCAAACTAGTTCATAACAATAAGAAAAAGAAACTATTAAGCATAAAAATAAGCAAATAGCAAAATCAAACTACTTTAACTTGCCAACCTACATTCAATGAGAAACTAACCTATGAAAGAAAGTAAATAAACAAGCAAGAAACTATTCTATTAAAGCAAATAAACAAGTAAGAAAAGACAACTAACTAACCTATTAAAGCAAATAGACAAGTAAGCAAAATAACTAGCTAACCTATTAAAGAAAATAGACAACTAACTACTCTAAGATAACTTCTACTGCAAGTAATCAAATTAAAACTTCTCATTGAACAACTATCTAGTCTAAGAGGCAAGTGAACTAGATTCTTAATTCAAAACTATTTCTAATTCATGAAAGGAAATCTATTTAATTGAAAGCAAGAAGAACTAACAACTAACCTTTAATCAATGATAAGAAAACTATTCTCTAACCTATCAAAGCAAAAGAATATATATCCTACAACAGCAATAAAACTATCTTCTAAGCTATGAAATCAAGAAACTATATCTTCTAATCTATGAAAGCAAGAAAACTATCCTTTTAACCTATGAAAGTAAGAAAACTATCCTTTAAACTATGAAAACAGGAAAATTATCTTTTAACCTATGAAAACTCAAATATAGTGTTGGTGGTTGTGTGAATGTCTATGGTGTCATATTATATCTCGATGGCACTTGACAACAAAGGATAATTCAAGTGGTATAAGCTCAACATTGATCTCAATAGCAAAGTCAAAGGTATGGATTAAACAATCCAATGAGAATTTAGCCATGGCATAAAACAATCGTTAATTACCCTGCATATTCATTTATTAACTATCAACAATATAACGAGATCATGATTATACTTCTACACTATGTAAGAAAAATTCATACTTAAACTCAACTATTAACTAAGAAATACATTTTCATTTTAACTCTAGGAAATAAATTACATAAAATGAAACTATGCTATATCTATTCTAACAATTCAAACTGCAATAAGAAAATGCTTAAGAACATAAATTAAGACATGACATTAAAAAGTAAACTACCAAATGTATTAACCAAGAACTAAGTAAGAAAGATCTATATAAAATTGAAATAAGCAATCTATCATTAAAAACTGAAATTAACTCTATCCATCCATCAAATCCTTGTCAAGGAAAACCCAAATTAAAACTTTGTTGTATTCTATTTAAAACTCTGTTTTAAATTTGATTCTAAAATCATAAATAAAGAAATAATCTAATATCTAATTGCACATGGGGTTAGTCTACGGATTTGAAATTCCATTCCTAACTACAAGATCAATGCATGCTAACACAATCCGTCATACTAACCTACAAAAGAGAATCAAAACAATTAAACTATAACAACAAATTAATTAACACAATCAAAATGCATGTACAGGAAATAAAGAGAACAAATAAACTATAAAATGATTAAAAAAACTAAAGAACAGTTACCAGACCACTGGTGTCCCCCCCAGCAAGTCATGGTCACTTTCTAAAATCACACCATGAACTCAACAATTCGAATTCACCATGAAAACTCAAAAACACAGTTCTTATATAATTTGGCAATGTAAAATAGCAAAATAGAGTAAAATCATTTTTTTTATCTATCACATTGATGCTTCTACTGCTTAACAATTATCTGACCACCTCGGTGGTATTTATAATGTTTACAGACCAATTGGTTGACAATAGGAGGGTTGAACCACTTCTAAATTTGGCAATTTTCATTAAATGATGCCATAATAGCTAAAACAGAGCGAGCCAATAATCGCCCTCTTGAACAACTAAAATTGAGTTGTCGGAGGTTAAGTAGCTGGAGAGGGAAAGCATGAACAAAACCCACATTCCCGATTTTCCCATCACTGGCTGCCAATACCATAACCACCAAGTCATCCTCCATTTTTGTGCAAGATGCAGTGTCGGATCATGTACTGGAATAAGTGTTGGAAGGAGTGCTAGACTGAGTGATGAAAGCAAAAACGTGGTGCGTTTTCTCCCTACAACACCAAAAAACATGAATCAGATCCTTGGAAGCGTAAAAACATGATGAATTATATTCAATATAATCATTAAACATGAATCATACATACCTAGTGTTGATCATACCATTTTAGCATAAAATTCTTCAAAAAGCTCCTTCAAAACGTGAAAAACACATATGTACATTCGGAAAAAAGTGTCTAATAACTGTCATAAATTGATCATATCTCAGGCCCAAAATTACCCCCACACTTACGATTTTGCAGGTCCCACTACAAACAAAAAGAAGTTACCCCTCATGACTAGGCTTGCTGAGGAGGATCAACTTTGGAAGCTTCTCCTTCTTGTTGTGAAGACTTATCCTTGTGCCTCTTGTGTTGCTTCAGCTGTGCTCTAAGGCTGTGGTTATATTTGGTCATATAATTGACCAATCATGGAAGAGAGTCTTTTTCCTGGAGGACTGCATTATCATGATGAAGGTGTGTGTATATTGTCTTCCTCTCTTCCAATTGTTGGAGAAGATGATGGTTTTCTTTATGTAGCTTCTCTATGCTTGGGGTAGAATTGGTGATCTTTGAGGAAGGATTATATCCTTTGAGGGATGTGGAAAATCTATCAGTTTTAGGATCTAGAGTAGGCATGGGTGAAGTAGGAGTG
Organism: Picea engelmannii; assembly: GCA_009831015.1. Taxonomy (NCBI): domain Eukaryota; kingdom Viridiplantae; phylum Streptophyta; class Pinopsida; order Pinales; family Pinaceae; genus Picea; species Picea engelmannii. The sequence goes on along the minus strand of ML782396.1, from coordinate 437,285 downwards.
ATGGGGGATTGGTAAGGAGAGGTAGGCTCTGATTTTGTCTTTCTTAGTGGCTCTAATCCATCCACAAAAACTTCCCTAAGTTTCTTGTGAGGGCTCTCAAGGTTGGAGGACACTTGGATAGGATCCGAAGTAGGCATGGGTTTTGCATAAGGTTTGGTTCTTGTACTCTGAGTATTCTTTCAAAAGGGTCCTTTACCAAATCGATTGGCTCCCCTCCTGTTTGTGGGAATGATGGGAAAGTCTTGTTGAATTACTTCTTGGATCTTTTTAGGTGTAGGATCAAGAGAGATCGAAGACATTGGGGGGTTAACGGTTTCTTTTGGTCTTTGCTCTTGGTCTTTTTACCCGATGAAGTAGGGATATCAACAAGATTTTTGTATTTTTCCGGAAAAGAGAGGGTTTGTGCAATGGAGTTTGGAGTTCTTGGAGAGCAAGGCTTGGATGGAGAGATAGTTTTTAGGCTAAGTGGATTTTTGTCGGTCTTAACTATCAAGTGAGGGTTTGAAAATTGTTAGATAAAGGCATCCCAAGTTTTCCCCTATTTCTCTAGTTCGGCTAGAACAAGGAGTTTGATCAAGCCATGGTGAAAGAGACTATTGTGGGGGTTAGTTACATTCTTCCTCACTTGAGAAAATGAGCCAACAATCTAAAATGACAAGCTTCGAAAGTGGAGTATCTACCTTTGCAGGTAATCAACCTTGTGATGACGATGAGGGGGTTGATCAATTCCACCTTTATCCACTCCCTATCATATCCTTTTTCTCCTGAACTATTATTGAATTAGGGCTTAAACACCCTGTTATAACTTGAGTGCAACATTTGGTGGTTTTTGAACCATCTATATCCAATTCTTGGGAGCTTTGTAGCTGCAGAAATGGACTCTTATAAAACATCAAAGGTAAGAGACCCTACATGTGTTGTCTTCCCATCAAAACCGAGGGAGAATTGCATGGAGAGGCTGTCATTGTGGCCCTGCAAGTTAGACAAAAATGGCCCCCAGCCTGTGCACAAAAGCACCTCCCTGCACTATGAAAATTCAGGAATGGAAAACAGGTCTGCATAGGAAGAGTGTTTGTACCTCCTGGGCATTGTGGAAGACGCAAAATTCACCAGGCAAGGGCATGATCGAGCTAAGAGATGGAATGAATTGGGCATGGGCTGAATGAATTTTGAAAAGGGGACGAAATGGCAGAGTTTGGGCGTGATTTCTTAATGCAAGGGAGAGAAAATGGCAAGGGTGAATGGAGATAATGGTTGCCCAACCCGATTTTGAATGCACCTATAGTGGAGTAGGTTGCACACATGTGCACACAAGCTGCCATGTGTGGAGAATTCAAACTCGACGACTCATTATGGAGCAATGTAATGATGAGTGGTTAGATCAATGTCCAAGTATTTTGACTTGGACATTTGATCATAAACATATGAAGAATCTACAATCAATGTCTGCAACCAATTCAATTGAATGTAATTGAGTTCTTGTTACCTGGAATCTAGGACAGTTATTGGTGTGTAATTCACATGGCACTTCGTTCGGCACCTCATATGGAATCTCATATGGCTCCTCATATTATATCTCATATGACACCTCATACGATACTTCATCTGGTACCTCTGTGTTAAATACATTTTCACTTCTTGTAATGGATAGCCTGCAAATTAAATGAAATGTTTTTGACAATCACAGTGGTTTAATGAGCAGAGGAAGAATTCTCTCCTGTTGTTTATTTTTTCGTCATGCTCACTCAAACCTCTTGCATATGACATATAATGTCAAACCTACAATGAACAGGTTATAGCAAGTAAAAACATGTATTGTCAAACCTACAAGGACATTTTGTAATGAAAGAAAAACCGATAAAAGTGTTATGGTCTGTTAGGCATATGTTCAGTAATTTATAGCACACAAGAGTTTATCACTTTAAAAATGACTATTAATGTAATAACCTGTATCATGGAAATAATCCAAAAAATCTTTGCAAAGATATATTTCTCTAGGAAATGATCATTTGTCAGCTCATGAACCCTTCCCCCACACCTAAGTATTGTGACACCTCACAATGAAAAGTATAGGAAACCAGTCAATATCCCCCAATAGTCGAAGATTTATAGTATGTCAAGTGTAGAAATAAATTTCACAGATTTGTCTGAAGAGACAGTTAGAAGATGGCCCCATCTATACGATAAAAGATCCTATATATAGATAAGAAGAGATAGGCAAGAGAGTTTGAAGATAGTATTAGAGTTATTTCCCAATGGAAAGAATATGAGATTCATTAGCCTTATATTAACCACATATACTTCAAGTCAACTTTGTCTACAAGTAATGTTGTACATCAAGACAAGTTTAAATTTATTATTTATTTTTGGCACATTACCATCCTCGCTAGGTAGAATGCCTTGCTACTAGCAAGATTGTGTACTGGTAGGTTATGCACCAGTAGCCTGTGTGCTAGTAGACGGTGTACTAGTAGGCTGTGTACCAGGATCCACAATGATCCATTGTTCTTTGTCTACAAGAAGGTCCTCCATCTTCAACTTCCATAGATCAAAGTTTTTACCGTTGAACTTCTCTATCTTGATTCTATAAGAACTCACCATTCCTCTTTCTGCACTCAAATCACCACTGCAAAATCTCCCACTAAAACCAGGTTTATCAAAGACCCAAGATAAGCTTGATCTATCAAGATTGAGTCAAACCCTCAACAACAAAGGCATCCCTCTGAAGCCAAAAATGAGCTCTGATACCACATGTAAGTTTTAAACATGTGAAGTAAAGCAATGGATATAGATTCTTAAGAAAAACATAATTTAATTAATGGATCATACACAGAGTACACAAAGATTTTATATCGGAAACCCTCAACTGGGAAAACCTTTCTTATATTCATTATATCGAATTATACCATTAATAATACAATATATACAATGTTTTTAGGTGTTCTGTAGATACCAAAACCCTAATCCCTTAATCCAGGATTAATTTACAAAACCGCTAACAATAGCAAAAACCGCCCAAAAAACATTTGGGGTGCTTCCCTAAAGGTCGTCGGCCCCAGGCTACTGCCTGTTTTCAAATGCTATGCGTAACCAGAGGGGGCATACCTACCCCCCCCCTGGGACCCCCCTAGGAAAGCGCCCGACGCACATGGCACAAATAGAGCGCTAGTACGATGGATCGTCAGACGCAGTTGTCATATCTGACGCGCCCACACACACACATGCAAAGAATATAACACATACCCAACAATACCACAGGTTGGTACCCACTACCAGCAGACTTGCTCATTATCCCAGCGGGTTATCCTCTTAAAACATCAGAGACTGGCCCTCCATATTTTATGATTTTAGTATAAGATTGTTTTATGCAAGAAGATGGGGGAACAACTTTTTCTTTCTCCTTTTTGTTTTCAATTGGGATGGTATTTATGTTAGAGGATGACTTTTCTTTATATTACTTAGTGATTGTTCCGATGTAAGGGGTACTTAAGAAGACGTGGCCTATCTAAAGATATGATATAATCAAGCTATTTAGTGTGTAGTGGATGGTACCATTGAGAAAGAACATAAAGGTATCTCTAGGCTCAACTTACTTTCTTCCTTTGTAGTTATTGTAATGTTTCCATGACTAACCACTAATTAGACCTCCTTGTTACTCTTTGATAAAGATACTTGACTCACTTACTCAGGTTTCTTGGAAAAAATATATGAGAGACCTCTAGGCTTGATAGTTATGGTATCACTTCCTTATACAATGGTGAAGAGTTTCAACAGAAACTACTTTAGAATGCCTAAAAATGAGAATTCTTGCAAAAATATGGCTAATTACAGTAAGTCAATATTCATTTGATGCTTTAGTAGACACAAAATTCAAGTGTAACATTTTTTGAAGAAATATCCTTGAAACTGTGTACTCCTGGTGAAATAAATACTTACAAAAATCTCTAGAATTGCCTTATTAACAAAATTCAAAAACTATTTACATATATGCAATAGGAAATATAAAAAAAATTTCAAGAACAAGGGGGGAATTTCGCATCTACTAAGGCCAATGCCTTGTCAGTTGACATGACCTATAGAAAATCCTCTCTGGAAATGGGCTTATGATAAAATTTAAGTCAGTGTCCATTTACCACAAAGGAGACTTGTCCATCGTCAACTGTTTTAATTTTTACAGCTCCATTTTCATATACAATGTCTACCTCGTAAGGGCCCAACCACTGAGTGGTGAGTTTTCCTTTGAAGGTTTTGAATCGGGAATCAAACAACAGAGCCCAATCACCAGGTTGGAAGTGTTTCTTTTTAATAAACTTGTCATGCCACTTGCTCCTCTAGTTTTGGACTAATATTGTCCATTGGATGGCATCTTGCTTGATTTCATCCAGGTTCAATCCTAATTCTGCGGCAATACAGAAGGTCCTTACATGGAATTATATTGGTAAAAGTATTGGTTTCCCCTACACTAGCTCATAAGGAGTGTACCCAGTGGTATTTCTCCAGGTGGTCTGGTATGCCCACAAAGCCTCTAGGAGCCTATTAGCCCAATCCTGATGATGTAACTGAACAGTTTTGGTCAAGATCGCTTCCAAAACTTTTTTGTAGATTCTACCTGACCATTGGCTTGCTGGGTGGTATGGAGAAGATTTACAATGTTTAATCCCATATTTCTTTGTTATCTCTTTCATCATCTTGGAAGTGAATTGAGTGCCTTGGTCGGTAATATTTTCATGAGGGACACTGAAGTGGGTATATATGTCTTCATAGATGAATTTGACAACAGACTTCTTTGTCGCCCAGAATAGGGCTTTTTCCTCTACCCATTTGGTGACATAGTTCGTACAAACCAAAATATAGTTCTTCTTACGGGACATGGGTGAAATTGGTCCTACAAAGTTGAGGGCCCATTTTTTGAAACGTTCTATCATAAATTGGGCATGCAAAGGCATTTCGTCGGCTGACATAGGTCTTCCTATCCTTTGGAAACTATCACAACTTCTCACATACTTGGAAACATCTTTGAAAATGCTAGGCCAATAGTAACCCGAATGTAACACCTTATATGTTGTACATTTGTTAGAAAAGTGGCCACCACAAGGTCCATCATGACAACTTCATAGTATTTCAGGTACCTCATCCTCTCAGACACATCTACGAATAATCAAATCATGACATGTGCGAAAAATATCATCACCAACCCAAGAGTAATTAACATTTTGTGTAATAATTTTCCGCTTTTCATGAGGTGACAAATGAGATGATAAATTCTTAGTGGTCAGATAGTTTTCCATATCCACAAATCATGGGGTATTAACAGAAATGGAAAAGAGGCGTTCGTCTGGGAAACTATCATCTACAGGGATATCATCATCCTCATTTTTTTATTCAGGAAATAAAAACAGCTACTACATTATCCTTACCATGTCGATCAAGCACAATGATATTAAATTCTTGCAATAACAAAAGCCACTTGGTCACTCGACCATTAGTTATGGGTTTATTCATGAGGAATCTAATGGCGAAATGATCGGTATGTACAAATACTTCATAACTTGTAATGTAATGACGAAACTTGTTAATAGCATGAACAACTACCAATAATTCTTTATCGATGACTGTGTATTTCAACTCGGTAGGGGACAAGTTCTTGCTCACAAAATAAATGGCATAATATTGTTGGTCCTCTTTCTTCCCTAATACCCCTCCTATTGCGGTGTCAGAGGCATCAATGGATATATGAAATGGGAGAGTCCAATTGGGCCCTCTAAGAACTGGTGCCATAAACAACTTAGCTTTCAGGGTTTCAAAGGAATTTTGACACTGCTCATTCCAAACAAAATCAACATCTTTTATTAATAATCCAAACATAGGTGCAAAAATCTTTGTAAAATTTTCAATAAACCTCTGGTAATATCTGGCATGTCCAAGAAATATTCTCACCTCCTTCAGAGTCTTGGGGGGTGGAAATCTGACGATGACCTCAATTTTTGCAGGATCAAATTTTATCCCTTCAGATGAAACATGATGTCCTAGAACCACTCCTTTAGTTAACAACATTTTTCATTTTTCATGACTTAGAGATGGGTAGGTTCATTTCCTGGCATCTAATGAGGATTTTTTCTAAGTTTTCTAAGGATTCATGGTAAGTGTTACCATAGATTGTGAAGTCATCCATGTAGACCTCCACACAATCATGAATAAGATTGGCAAATATCCCTAATATTGCTCGTTGAAATGTGACAGGAGCATTACACAATCCAAAAGGTAAGACCCTATAGGCATAGGTGCCCCAAGGACAAGTAAAGGTAGTCCTATCTTTCTCCTTAGGTGCTATAAGAATCTGATTGTACCCACTGTACCCATATATAAAAGAAAAATACTTCTTTCCCGACAAGGTATCTAGAACTTGGTCAATGAAAGGGAGAGGAAAGTAGTCTTTCAGAGTGGCTTTGTTGAGTTCCCATAAATCAACACAAATTCTCCATTTCCCGGTCACTTTCTTTGGAACCACTACAAGTGGGGATACCCACTTACTGTCGGAGATGGGATAGATAAATCTGACATTTAACAACTTTTGGATCTCCTCCTTGACTATATATTTAAGTGTTGGGTTCATCCTTCTCTGGGGCTGCCTAATAGGTGTTACCTCCCCCTGTGTATATATGTAATGGATGCATGTGTTGGGGTGTATACCCTTCATGTCAGTGTATTCCTAGGAAAATTCTCTTGATTGTTCTTTAAGGATATCTACTAACTGTTTATGTTGGTATTCATCTAGCCCAGAGTTTATATGTAAAAAATTTCCTGGACTAATATCGTAGGGCATAGTGTAAGACATGGCAGACTCATCTATCTCGTAAATAAAATATGTCGAAGACAAAATGTATGGGTCTAATTGTTCTTGAAATTCTTCCCCAAACATGTACTCAAATTGGGGAAAAGACTGTGGAAAATCCACACATGTGATAGTAGAAATAAAATGGTTTAGCACATTTTATGTTGTGTGCTTCTGAAGTGCCCATGCATCGTCACTTGGCAATACGGGTTCTTCCCAATCCTCATTCTCATATGGAAATTCAAGCCACCATATATTCTCCATAATAGGTTGATCTGGAGGGTAAATGGTGAGCTTTTGAATAGAGAGACCAATTGAGATAGTAATTTCCCCTTCTCTACAACCAATAAATGAATTAGTTGTGGCTAGCCAAGGTCTTCCCAAAATGACGGGATGGCCTTTGGCGGGATCCTTTGAGTGAATGACAAGAAAATCTATGGGGTAATCCCATGAGGCTAAAGTAACCATGACATCATCTAAAATTCCTTCAGGTATAACCCTAGTCTTATATGCTAATTCCAAGATGGTTGGGGTAGGTCGAAGAAGAGGTTGTAACTATAATTGTTCCAAGGTAGTAGCGGTCATAACATTGATGGCTGCCCCTAGGTCTATGAGAGTGTTTCCAATGGAGACCTCATTAATGGTTATGTTCACTATGGGGTTTCCTAGGTTCCCATATTTTACTAGTTTTGGCTACTCTGATATGTATTCAGAAAGTCCTCCTATCAAGTTTATTGTAGGAGGGTTCTTTTGCTTCCTACCTGGCTTCTTGATACACAATTCTTTGACTACCTTACTGTAGATTGGAATGTCTTTAATGGATTGAAGTAGGGGAATCTTGAAACAAATATTCTTCAATTCATTCAAGATGTCAAATTACGGTCGGGTGGTAGGTTTCTCGATTACAAATCCATCTAGATAAGGAGGGACCTTCATAATTTGTGAAGGTTCATTTTGGGGAAGCTTGGGTTCTTGATTCTTAGGGATAATAACATCTTCCCACCTAGTGTCTGCAAGATACCAGATATATAATATATGCAGAACATAAACGAAATGCTAGAAATAACAGAATAACAGTAAAATATCCAGCATAATCTTCGCAATACACAGAAATGATATACGAAATAGCAACAGAAATAGCACTTGAACAGAAA
>ML782396.1:362527-415942 GCA_009831015.1 Picea engelmannii | reverse complement strand
GGGGAAAAATTGGGAAAGAATTGTGTCTAAACCTGTATTCTATGGAAGAGTCACTTTTGAACATGACACCCTTTCACTCACTTTGTGTCTAGGTTGGAAAATCCACTTGTCTCCTGATCATACTCCTTTATAAGATTACAAATCAGTCTGTGATCCCTGTTTTTGAGTCAGTGTTTCCAAGACAATTGTCGTGTCATCAATATGTTCAAAAAGATGTTCAACCCGAAAATCCTTCTGTTGTGTCGACCATTTCTACAGTCCTTAAGCCTTCTATTGCGTCGACCATCCCTGAGTTAGTCCTGAATCACTTGTTACTCTGATCTACATCAAATCTTGTTACTTGTTTCGTGTCATTGATGTGGGATACATTAAGGCCCTCCTGTGACGAGTCTTTTCCTGTCGACTTCAACTCATTATCCAGGAATTAGACTTAGAAACTAATTGGTACCTTGGAACTTGCATGCCTCAATGGCAGGTTTCCTCGCTTTCGACAATGGGTTTTCATAATTGACCCCTGATCGGAAGATTCCGCTGAGTGTTCGACTTCAGCTCATTTATTCACATTCGTTGGATTGTACTAGTGTACCTTAGGAGTCATTGACATTAATAGTGATTTCCCTCGCACTTGTTAACAGTATACACTAATGACTGGTAATCAAGTGGTTTCTACCATGTTCGACTTCGACACATGTCTTCGCATGGTTAGATTCGTACTATAGAGTGGTGGAGATGAAGACCCTGGATTTTCTGACAGATCCAGGTTGCGTTGGAGTATATTCAGTGTACTGTTGCATATATCCACATTGTATGTCTGGTGGCTATGTTCAAATTTGAGTCTTTAACACGTAGATCCACGGTGTATTTTTGGTGTCTATGTTCAGCTTTGAGTCATATCGGAATGGATCCACAGTGTATGTTTTGTGGCCATGACCTGTCTTACTTGACATGGATCTTCTCATGTCAGCATTTATTCTTTGAGTCATTTGTATTTTGAGTATGGGAATTCCTACCTCAGTGATGATATATTATTGTACTGTATTTCCTTATTTGTTGACAGGGTTCCGACCGACTGTTCCTTGTTCCCTACACACACTCAACAAAGTATTTCAGCTATCACTATGTTCTAACTTCATACATTGGGGGGATCTCTGTTACACATTATTTTACTCATCCCTATGATCGTTAATGATGTAAACCTATCTGTTGCCTTCAGAGGGGTCAGTGGCCTGAGTTACTAAAGAGAGAAGACAGAAGAACTTTTCCTGAGAAAAGAAGTTTCATTTTCCTATGTAAAAACCTTATAAAAAAGGAAGTTCACAGGTTGCTATATAGGAAGGGTGCGAGAATGACCCATTCTCACAAGTTGCACTATAGCTAGGGTGTGAGATGTTCGCAGGTTTCTCTATAGCTAGGGTGCGAGAATGCCTGCACGTGGGAAAAATGAGTGTTTTCTCGAATCTTCTAGAAGGAGAAACTTCTATGGTGAGGTGGCATCCGAATGGTTTGGATATTACTCGCTTTCATGATTTAGTGGGATCATCCTAACCTCCTCACCTTATCCTCTTCAACTTATAAAAGGAGAGGAGTTCTCATGGAGAAACTTAGCTTTGTTGGTTCATGAGATTGTTCTTGATTGGCTTGGAATTATCAACTTGGTTGGAGTGGCTTTGAGATTTGCTTTGTCAAGATAGATTGTGAGTAGCTATCAAATCTATAGTTTCAAAATCCTTGGAGCAAGAAGTGTGTGGGGAACGAAGGACAGTTGGAAGGGACCTTACGAAATCAAGGCCATGGTTGTAATCTCTCTTTCACATTTAATATGATACAGTAATATGATTCTTTCCCATAAAGCTATTTTCACTTCATTGTGTAATTCCTTGATCATACACATAGGTTAACCATTGAATATATTGTGCTTTCTTCACTTTGGTTGCTTTGTGCTGTCTTGGTCTTGACTACACGAGAGCACTGGAGCGAAGCAGGAGCAACAAAGACCATAGGAAGCGATAATAAGGTATGTTACTCATTATTTCCTCCTACTTAATTCAATAGTTGAAATCTAGGGAAAGAGTATTATTCTGTCTTGATTTGTTCTAGATCCAGGTGGATCTAGGGAGATCAGTTTGTGTTCGCACTTGCGGATTTATCCAATAACAAAATCCCTCAATTAAATTTTCAATTTGAGGTAAGTAAACTTAGAGTTGTCGAAAAATATATTCCAAAGCTAGAAGGGTTGGTAGTAGTATAGTCTAACTAAGGAAGTGGCTATCTAAGGGCTAATCTATTCAAGCAAACCTATCTAATGATAAAACCCTACTAAGAAAATTGAAACTATGTAACCTAAGTACTTTTGGCCAAGGATCAATGGATAGCTCTAAGAAAACAAGAAAAAACCCTATGAAAAGTGTTAGCAACATTTCTTGTCCTAGGCACAAGAGTATTCGGGTCTTCAAGTTGCACGAGAAGCACCCCAGTGCAATGCAGGAGAATCTATTGTCCCATCACAAGTCAAGCGAGTAGGCAAAGTTTTGATGTCAGCGGCCGAGATCCGCCTACAAAACTGATCGACGTGCATCGAGATTTCGAGGCTGCCAATTTGCCTAGGATTTAGCACGAAGGATAGCGCCAATAGTTCAAGTTAAATATGGGTCATCTGATCCAGTCGAGATAGGGGGTAGTCATTCGGCGTATTGGGGATCAGTGTTTCGGGAGACGAAGAGCCTCCCATTATTTACAGCTGAAATCATCGATTGGTGAAATGCCGGAAGCACCTTTGGAGACAAGCCCACAATCCTAGCCCCAGGTCACATCAAGCAAGCCTGGGATTGAAAGTAGCCTCTTTCTAAATATCAGATGTTATCTCGTCCATACATCTTAGTGACACGCGGTGCACATTCGTGCGATGTCGGCATTCAATGTTTCGAGGGGTAAGCACTCCTCGTCATTTCACATTTCAAAACCTCAAATCATGAAATTCTGAAAGTGTCCAGGACCCGGGCCCACAACAACACTGAGTAAGTTCAAGGTTGTCAGATCTGAGAGGGATGTGTGGCATCCAATTAGGCCATCTCGACGTTTCTCTCATCGCAGATGTGAATAGACAAGGATTAACTACTTCCATTTGTGAATGCCGAAAGCGGTTTGGGAATAGACACGGGGTCACAACCCATGGTCACTTGGGAAAGAAAGGAGATTTGCAAAAAGCAGCCAAAGGAGTCGAGTCTAGTCCCCGAAAGGATCATCGTGATCTCCATGCGCCATTTGATCCGACCTCGATTTTGGTTTTTGCCTGGAGTAAATGAAGGTGAGAAGGGGTGGTTGAAACCTCTCCTCAGGCATTAAATGAAAATTATGGATAATCTGGAAAACGGTTTGCTCGAAAGGGTCTTATGTACCCATTTTTCTAAAGAAGCCTTGCCAAGTCCTCGATCAACCGAAGGAGGTCTGCACACGCTAGCTTGGCACTTGATGGCTCAGCTACTTCCCTTGCAGGAGCCATGCACAGTTAAGGTGGCGTCTGACAAAGAATAGCCATCTGAATTTGGCCAAGGGGACACCAAGTCTTGGGTGCACGATCGGCCAGAGTTTGCATGCGTAGACTATCAAAATACATGCATACACAATGTTTTTAATGCAGCGTCTTGTTTTTGCTGTTGTGGTTGTTTTTGAGTATATGTAGGCATTTTTGCTATTTTTGTAAAGCATCGATGGTTGAGCAAGGCTCCCGGTGGAAAACTTTAATGTAGCATTGTTTTCCTGGTTATGTGTGGACTCTTGAGACTTCTTGTATTGTTAATGTTACTTTTTCTTTCGCGTCTTTGTTTACACTGTATTAGAACGGCTCGGAATTCGAGAATCCAATCGAGTTGTAACTGTTATAGGATGATGTAGAGTTTGATCACTGTAATAGTTGCACTGTTTCTAATCGGTCCCTGTGATTTTCTTAGCGTTGAACGACTTGGAATTGGAGAATCCAATCAAGTCCCCCCTCTCAGTTCCTCGAAGCTCTGAACCAGAGGATCTCGCATTCAGAGTTTTTCTTCTAGAAATTATTGAAAGGCCTGTTGCCTGAGGTAGTTTGTCCACTCCTCTCACCAAGTCTTCAACCTGCTCATTTTCAAATCAACCCACTAACTGAAGTTGGATCAAGACCTCCTTTGTTCCTCACATGTCGGACCTAGTCACTGAGTTTGAGTGATATCTTCCCGAGTCTCTACCCATTTGATCACCCATTAAAAACTATCGTGACATAAAAACTGATGGGCATCGGGCTCTGCTCCTGCTGCAATCTAGGAGTGACTTCTGACGCTAACACAAAATAAAATAGTTCATACCAATAAGCAAAATCAACTATTAAGCATAATAATAAGCAAATAACAAAAGAAAACTACTTTAACTTGCCAACCTACATTCAATGAGAAACTACCCTATGAAATAAAGTAAATAAACAAGAAAACAACTATTCTATTAAATAAAATAAACAAGCAAGAAAAGACAACTAACTAACCTATTAAAGCAAATAGACAAGTAAGCAAAACAACTAGCTAACCTATTAAAGAAAATAGACAACTTACTACTCTAAGATAACTTCTACTGCAAGTAATCAAATTAAAACTTCTCATTGAACAAATATCTAGCCTAAGAGGCAAGTAAACTAGATTCTTAATTCAAAACTATTTCTAATTCATGAAAGAAAATATATTTAATTGAAAGCAAGAAGAACTAACAACTAACCTTTAATCTATGATAAGCAAACTATTCTCTAACCTATCAAAGAAAAAGACTATCTATCCTACAACAACAATAAAACTATCTTCTAAGCTATGAAAGAAAGAAACTATATCTTCTGATCTATGAAAGCAATAAAACTATCCTTTTAACCTATGAAAGCAAGAAAACTATCCTTTAACCTATGAAAACAAGAAAACTATCTTTTAACCTATGAAAACTCAAATATAGTGTTGGTGGTTGTGTAAATGTCTCTGGTGTCGTATGATATCTTGATGGCACTTGACAACAAAGGATAATTCAAGTGGTATAATCTCAACAATGATCTCAATAGCAAAGTGAAATGTATGGATTAAACAATCCAATGAGAATTTAGCCATGACATAAAACAATCGTCAATTACCCTGCATATTCATTTATTAACCATAAAAAATATAACAAGATCATGATTATACTTCTACACTATGTAAGAAAAATTCATACTTAAACTCAACTATTAACTAATAAATACAATTGCAATTTAACTCTAGGAAAGAAATTACATAAAATGAAACTATGTTATATCTATTCTAACAATTCAAACTGCAATAAGAAAATGCTTAAGAACAAAAATTAACAGATGAGATTAAAAGGTATACTACCAAATGTATTAGCAAACAACTAAGTAAGAAAGATCTATATAAAACTGAAATGATAAATCTATCATTAAAAACTGAAATTAACTCTATCCATCCTTCAAATCCTTGTCAAGGAAAACCCAAATTAAAACTTTGTCTATTTAAAACTCTGTTTTAAATTTGATTCTAAAATCATAAATAAAGACATAATCTAATATCTAATTGCACATGGGGTTAGTATAGGGATTTGCAAATCCATTCCTAACTACAATATCAATGCATGCTAACACAATCCATCATACTAACCCGCAAAAGAGAATCAAAGCAATTAAACTATAACAACAAACTAATTAACACAATAAAAATGCATGTACAGGAAATAAAGAGAACAACTAAACTATAAAATGAATAAGGGCCCTCGTGGGCTTAACATACTTTAGAGAGGGAGGTCCCTTTCGGCCACTTTATGATGTTTGTGTGCATTTTTGGCCCTTGGTTATGGAATCAAACGAAGATTGAGGAAGAAAGGAAGAATCCAAACTTTGTGGAAGACACAGTGACTGTTATTGGGTCGAAGTGAGTAAGAGAGTAGAAAAGATGGAGTGAAGTCTGAGAAAGAAAGTCGTTGAATGAGGAGATCAGGAATGATAGATAATCAATGAAGAAGGATCGAGGATGAGTCATGAAGCAAAAAAATCCACTGTTGGATGCTTTGGAGCACCGCGCGAGAAGGAAGGAAAGATAGGATGGTGAATCCCAGAAAAAGTGGGTCAAGTTGACCTAGGGTTTTAGACACCTAGGGTTTGGGCACCTAGGTTTCAGCCTAAGGTTGTCGGTGAGGTGTTGTAATGTATAAATAGAGGTCTAAAGGGCCTAGGTTTGGTTGGTAATTCTGTAGTACAATATTGTTGTTGATCTAGCTATAGTATTGAGTGAGGGATCATTGTATTGAGAGAGATAAGTGTTGAGAGAGAGGAATCCTTCTAGTATTGTAATATCTTCTACTGTGTGTGAAAGTTAGGTCTTGCAGCTGGGTGCGTAAGAAGAGGAGAGAAAGAGAGAGAAGAGAAAGAAGATCTGATAGCTAAGAGTGCAGACAAGAACTGTATGCTTTCCTTAATATAATATAGCACAGTTCTGTGGACGTAGCCCTAGAGAGAGATTGAACCACATATATTTAGTGTTGTGTGTGATTGATGCTTTGATCTCTTTCACTATTATATTTTTACTTGCCTTATTGTATTAGATCAAATCTATATCTGTGAAGGTTAGATCTAGCTTGTTGAATGGTAGATGTATGATGTATTGTTGTTGTAATAGATCCACTTGATATTCCCCTAGTTGTATACATCTATGTCCTGCAACCCCCTCATAGCTGCTTCAGGTGAGACTGCATCTGCTTTGCAAGTGTTGCCGAAAGGGCCAGTAGATAGGGCTTGTTGGTGTGCTCTGGGAGCTGAACCCTAGGTCTTTCCATGTGCCAACATGCATATTGATTGTTTTATTATTTTCAGTGTGCTCTTTGATTATTAGTAGACCTTTGAGTTTTTATACAGTGCCTTGAGTTGCCATTACCATGGATAGTGGAGTTACTGTAGCTCCCTCCTTTACTGCTACCCCCCCATGACATTCACTCATTTCATGGGGATGAATCCATCCTCTTTTCATAATGGTATGCATAATTATGACACTGAGTCCATGACTTGGGTCTCTAACCACTTTCCTATTGATATTCCAAACATGCTTTCACCAATCCCATCCTCTCCCTGGCCCACCTATATGAATCCCATAACACCCCAAGGTCGAGCCTCTGCTGAATTGTAATTATGTTTATAGGTTGGTGAGACAAATTTTTATAAGATGGAAGACTTATGTGTTTATTAGGCTGGAGAGACCAGATGCTAAGGCCAATGAGCCTGATTTTGTATATGTAAATACTCACATCATTAATAAAATTACATCATCGCGTGTAGACCGACCACGAAGAAAGAGTTATGGGGGACTAAGCTCCACTAGGTAGGGAAAGGGAAGGGGCTAAGTGTCTAGGAATAGGTTCTAAGCTAGAGGGATTACCTCTAAAGGAATAATATTATATTATTATTTCCTAAAGGCTAAGGTTTGACATAACCTATGTTGACCTAAGTTCCTAGGGAAAGGGAACGAGTGTTAAGTGGAACTCATGCAGCTTCAGGAAAACATGTGTCAACCTAGGCACATGTAGTTTTTAGGTTGGGAAAGTCATCTCATTGGGGGCTCCCTCACCATTCTCTCTATCATCACCACTCTCACAAGTCAACCATACTCCCCACTGATGCACACACTAAGTAGAGAGAGTCTGGACATAACCATCCATTTCCTCCATCGTCGACCTTTGCAACTTCTATAACCTTCACACCCATGTTATGAAGCTAACCGTTTTTCCTATGAAGCACAACATGATTGTATAGTGTCTAAGCCATATCACACCTTAGCCTTTTATGTTTCTACGCACGTTTTCTCTGGACTAGTGTGGCTTGCTTTCATTACCAGAGCCCATACCCAATTTTGTTGTGGTGTTTACCCACTGACTTAGGAGTTGGATAGAAGAGGCAGGTTGTCAGGCCTGTGAACAACTCTCTTTAGGTGAGAGAGTGTGTTGAGGAAGTGCGTTCTCCTAGAGGGAGTCCTGTAGAAAATATAGTACTCTCAGACTTCTGATCCATCCTATTGTTGAATCCTTGGTAGGGAGGTGGAAAACCGATGGACTTGTGATAGTGAAGGTGTACACTCCTGGGGTGGGATAGGCGTGTGGGGAATGAGGGTCTGTGGGCTGTGGGCGTAAGTGGCTCCTGGGAGAAAATCGTTCTTGTTGATCTGTCTGATTTTGCTATTGTCCTTGCCAAGCCTAGGAATCCCTTGCCCAGTGGAGTTTAGTCCCATCTCTGGGGTGAGCCACTACTGAGCGTGATGAGTAGTGTGGTCTAAGGATGGGAGGTTCATGGAAGGTCTGCACATAGTTGGTGGTCATATAAGTACCAAATATTTGTTCTTTGTATGATGTGTATCTTGAAATAAAGTTATAATATTATTATAATTGTCTATATATATTGAATGTATGTTTTAATGTTGTTTCCGCATGAATAAATGTATGAACAAAATGATATAATTGTTTAAATTTCATTAGATAGATATGTATAAAAATATAAAATGGTATCATAGCATGAAGATTATTTGGTGGCATGGCTTGTCCTGTTGGTTTAAGGCCGAGGATGTCACAAAATGGTATCAAATCCATGATTGCAACACTGAGCCTGGATGGGCCATGTTAGTGGAAGTTGAAGCAAAAGTTTCAGAAAAGAATTGTTGTCGAAATGGACAAAATTCAAGTTCAGAGTCCATAGTTTCAACACTGAACCTAGATGGGAAAAGAACGAGGAATTCAAAGTATAAATTCCAAAGAATTTTGATGTACAGAGTGCCAGAAGGGCATTGAGAGAAAACTTGGACTGTTTTCAAAATCATAGGGGTATAACGGTTTAAGAAATGGCCACTGACAAAGAAACCATAAAAACAGTGGTGTTGGGTCATAGGATTTGTTCGGGAGAAGGAGGATCTTTCACAACCGTCAGATCTGGAGAAAAGTGCATGAAGGCTAACCTCCAAGTCATTTGGACTTCACGACTTCAGAGAAATTTATGGGTTATAAGAGCAAAAGGGGTCGAAGCTTGAAGTTTCAAAGTCCCAAAGAGGATCTACATCGTAGATCCGGAGGGGAGGCGATTGTTTACTGTTGGATTTGACCAAGGACATATTAGAACCATAGGGATAAGCCATGTGTCAACATCTTGGCTAGTTTGAGAATTTGACATTCGGGAGTAATAAGGAGTGATAGAGTGAAATGGAGTGTTTTGATGCACAAACTCTCGAATTCCTGAAGTATGGAGTTCATCCAGATCGTTCATTAAAGGAGATGCATTTCAACAGATCAACTTGTTCGAGAGTTCAACATTTGGGAGAATTGGAGTGTGCTAGTGTGAAAAAGTCCCAAAGGCCGAAGTCCTAAAGCTGAAGAACAAAGTGGCATGGCATGATGATGTCTCCAGTGATGATGTGGATCTTTCCTAGACATGCCACATGCCACCACCTTAGTTTTTGACAGTTGTACCATGTGGACCTAGAAGGTAAAGTAGTTTAGAAGTTCAGAGTTTGGGTGATTTGAGGAATACAAGTGTAAAATATTTTGAAGCCCGAAGTCCCAAATTTATGTGTCTTATTGACATCACTAGGGATGAAATGGACACATTGGATGTGTGACACGTGTCAGTGATTTAAGAAACTTTTGAACATATAAATATTAGTTAGAACGTGACACATGTCCCCAGCCATATTGGGCCATGTGTCTGCTTCTAGTATTTCGCCATGTGGCACTCTTCTTGAGCATGGTTATTGGGGCCCCTGATGGTCATAGGGGATGTGTGGCACTAGATCATGAATCCTGAAGACTCAAAACTTCAAAATAAATAACGCAACATAATGACATCACCAGGGTGACGTGGAAGTATTAAGAGATTCACAGTTCGGGATTTTTAGGGTGTGTAGATCTGAAATCCTTCGATGTCTCGAAGCCCCGAAGCTTCGAAGTGCCGAATCCTCAAAGATCCAAAGTCTCTAAGCCTCGAATCTTCAAAGTATCGAAGCCCTAAAGCCCTAAAGCCCAAAGTTTCAAGACTCTGGATAAGCACCCGAATCATTAGCACTGGGTCACAACCATGATCACATGCAAACCAAGGCATGAAGAAAAAGGGGCTAGCACCCAAAAATTGTTGCAGAATAGAGATGGGATTAGAGATAATCTTGAGAGGTTCTTGATTGACCAAGACCCACTGAAAATAGAGTATGATATTATTTTGTTGAATCAAATTGTTTAAGTTATTCGGGAAAATTATTAATTCAAGTAACCTGAAAAATTTCAGTTGACTGCACATTTTGCAGAGTTAACAATTGTCAGAACCAAACCAAATTGTTCCCTAGTGCAGAGAGATGGAGGGGGCTCAGGACACTTACATTCAGGAGGTTGAATTTAGAGGAATGGATGTCCATTTGGTAATTGAAGGATCAAACTCCAATTGGCATGGAGAATGAATATATATATAAGTGGGCATGATGAATATCATTAAAAATTTACAAAAATATGTCCAAATTCATCAGGCATATAATGAAAGGCTTAAGAGAGACAATGAGAAACATGAAGACTTCAACATGAAGTTTATGCAAAACCTGGAAAGAATTGAAAATAAGATGGATAAGGAAGGTGGATCCAACAAATCAGGAAGCCGCGGGTCCCCTGAAGAGGAAAGAAGAGGAAGAAGTGATAATAGAAATCACCAACACTCCCGAAGGAATTCCAAAAAGAGGACGCACAACAATTCAAGTCCATCCCCTACCCGAAAAACATATGAAATATGGAGTGGATGAAATGAAGGGAGAAATGAGCAATATCAAACCTCCTACTTTTGATGGAGAGCCCAAGAAAGATGAAGATGTTGAGGCATGGTTGTTGGGCATGAGGAAATATTTCCAACTGTAGAATTACTCTTCTCATGCAGAAGGAAGAATTTCCATCTGTCAGATAAAATGAAATGTGTCCATATGGTGGGATCAGCTTGTACAAGTGTAGCACGCTAGGGAGAAGAATGTTACATTGAGGGAATTCAAGAGGCATTTTGAAAAGAACTACTTAACTAAGAGGTATTATGACAAGAAAATGAAAGATTTCTTTGAACTCAAGATAGGAAGTATGTCTATTGATGAGTATGAAAGAATATTCTTGGAGTTTTTGAAGTATGTTCCCTTCATCAAGGACGAGACAATTAAGATTCAAAGGTACCTGAGTGGGCTTCCATCTTTCATCAGTGACAAGATCCAGTATGATGATCCTAAAACTATGGAAGAAACCATAAGGAGAGAAAAATTCTTATTTGATCAACAAAAAGGGAAACCTATTTTCGAGAAGGCTTGGGAAGACAAGAGGAAATTTAAAAGGGATCAAAGGAAGAAGGGGAACAAAATGCCATTTTTCAGAAATAGTCCTCAATGACAGTTAGTTTTGATAGAGACCAGGATGGATGAAGCAGGTGGGAAAAGGCCAAGGCGGATAACTATTGAATGTTGGGGATTTAAAGGAGATCATAGGTATAGATATTTTCCTCACATAAGTGACAAAGTGAGAGTTGTTCACAATGTTCAACAAGAAGAAATGGTAGAATACATGGGTAGAAGAGTACCAAGGATCTATGCAGCCCTGGACAACAAACAAGCTGAGTTTCAATCACACATGGTTGAAGTTAAAGGTATGATAAATACCCATGCATTTACTATTTTAATTTATTCAGGGTTTATTCATAGCTATATATATCCCAAGATAGTGGAAATATTGAAATTTCCAAGAAGCAAGCATGGGAAATCTTGGCTGGTGCAGTTGGCTATAGGAACCAAGAGAAAGGTTATTGAGTTGATTAAATCATGTCTGTTGGGCATGAATGGACTGAGTACCAAGGAAGATTTGAACATCTTTCCTTTGGGATCATATGACTGCCTAATTGGTATGGATTGGTTAGACCAACACCATGCCATATTAGACTGTCATAACAAGGAATTCAATTTCCTTGATGAGGAAGGAAATGAGAGAATAGTCCAAGGAATTCCCAGGGTAGTTACTATACGAGAAATTTCAGCAATGCAACTGAAGAAGTGTTACAGGAAGGGTTGCCAAATATTTGCAATTCATATGGAAGAAACATCAAAGGGTGAGGTGATAAACATGGAGGATCAGGTAGTCCTAGAATATTTAGAAGATGTGTTCAAGGAGGTATTAGGACTACCCCCAAAGAGAGATATTGATTTATCTATAAATCTGATGTCTGGAGAAACTCCACTGTCAAAGACTCCTTACAGAATGAGTACACCAGATCTGAAGGAGTTGCAAATGTAGCTTGAAGAGATTGTAAAGAAGGGGTATATATGCCCAAGTGTGTCACCTTGGGGTGCCCTAGTCTTGTTCATGAAGAATAAAGATGGTACATTGATATTGTGCATCGATTTCAGACAGTTGAACAAAGTGACTTTAAATAATAAGTATGATCTACCAAGGATTGATGATCTCTTCGATCAGTTGAAGGATGCAAGGATATTTTTGAATATAGATCTCAGGTTATGATACCATCAGGTAAGGATTAAAGAGGAATATATCAACAAGACCTCCTTCAGGACAAGGTACGGTCATTATGAGTTCATAGTGGTTCCATTTGGGTTATCAAATGCATCAGTTGTTTTCATGTGCTTAATGAATGGTGTATTCCGAGAATATTTAGACAAGTTTGTCATTGTCCTTTTGGATGACATCCTTGTATATTCCAAGATAGAAAAGGAGCATGAGAAACACTTAAGGATGGTGTTACAGGTGCTGAGAGAACCAACTATTTGCAAAATTGAGCAAGTGCTCATTTTACCAAAATCAAATCCACTATTTGGGGCATATAATATCCGAGGAGGGAATAGCAGTAGACCCCGAAAATATTGAATCCATTAAAGGGTGGAAAACACCTAATAGTTTGACAAAAGTCATATCATTCATGGGTTTAGCTAGCTACTATAGGAGATTCATTGCAGGATTTTCAAGAATCGCTAACCCAATCACTTCCCTATAGAAAACGGGTAAAATTTCATTGGAAAGAGGAATGTGAAGAGAGATTCCATCAATTGCAGCAATTGTTAACCAGTGCTCCAATTATGAAGATTGCATATCTGAAGAAGATTTTGTGGTTTGCACTGATGGATGCAAAGAAGGACTAGGTGGAGTCCTTAGTTAGAATGGGTTCGTGATAGGATTTGAATAAAGGAAATTGAAAGATTACGAATGGCTCTACGCCACTCATGATTTGGAGTTGGCATCCATTGTGCACACTTTAAATAAATGGAGACACTACCTCATGGGAAAGAGGTTTGATATCAAGACATACCATAATGGTCTGAAGTATTTGTTTGATCAGCCTGCATTGAATGCCAGGGAGAGCAGATGGTTGGAATTCCTCTGTGAATAAGACTTTGATATTAATCACATCAAAGGAAAGGAGAACAAAGTGGTTGATGCACTCAACATGAGAGTGCACAAAATACATTCTACAAACATTAGCATGTATCAAACGGATGTTAAGGCATAATTTTGGAAGCTACAAAAGTAGATTTGCAGTACATGGAGATGGTAACAAAGTTACAACAAGGTAAGATGTTGCAGAAAGTTGAAGATTATAGATTGGAAGATGATGGAATACTCAGATACAAGAACATAATTTATGTACCCAGTTCTCACAACTTGAGGAGTATGATATTGAAAGAAATGCATAGTGCACCTTATGCAAGGAACCCTGTATATTAGAAAACAGTTTAAGTAGTCAAGAGCCAATATTATTGGCCAAGCATGAAAAAATAAATTGTAGAGTAAATAGCCAAATTCTTGGAGTGTTAAAGGGTCAAGGATGAGCATAGACACCCAGTTGGGTTGCTACAACCATTACCCATCCCTGAGTGGAAGTGGGAAGTGATGACAATGGATTTCATCATAGGATTACCTAGAACAAACAAACAACATGATTCCATCTTGGTGGTGGTAGATAAGCTCACGAAGGTCACCCATTTTATCCCATTGAAGAATACTCATAAGGAAACTAACATTGTTGATATTTATATGAGGGAAGTAGCACAATTGCACTGTATTCCTAGGACAATTG
Organism: Picea engelmannii; assembly: GCA_009831015.1. Taxonomy (NCBI): domain Eukaryota; kingdom Viridiplantae; phylum Streptophyta; class Pinopsida; order Pinales; family Pinaceae; genus Picea; species Picea engelmannii. The sequence continues at coordinate 401,832 of ML782396.1, read as the reverse complement.
TGTCTGATAGAGACCCAAAATTTACCTCAAAGTTTTGGTGAGGATTATTCAAGGGGTTCGGAATGAACCTAAACTTCAGCACAACCTATCATCCTAAGTCATATGGACAAACTGAAAGAGTAAACCAAGTGATAGAAGATATTATAAGGATGTATGTGATGGAAAAACCATTTAAATGGGAAGATTATCTACACTTGGTAGAATTTTCCTACAACAATGGGTATTGAGCATCACTAAATATGATACCGTTTGAAGCACTTTATAGAAAAAAATGCAACACCCCAGTAATATGGAACAACCCAGTTTCTAGGGTAGTGGTTGGGCCAGAGTTGCTCAGAGAAATGGAAGGGAAATTGTTAAAGATAAAGCAGAATTTGAAGGCTTCCCAAGACATGAAGAAAATATATGCAGACAAAGGAAGAACCCACAGGGAGTTTAAAGTGGGTGATCATGTTTTCTTGAAGGTGAAAGCCAACAAAATTTCCCTAAAGCTGGGAAGTTGTTCCAAGTTGGCAGCCAGATATTGTGGACCGTTTGAAATCCTAGAAAGGATTAGACCAGTAGCTTACATGGTTGTAGTTCCTGCATCCATGACTATACATAATGTATTTCATGCATCATTTCTCAAGAAGTATATACCTGATGCTAATCATGTGATTGATTGGAATGTGATTCAGGTGGAGAAAGAAGTCACTTTGCAAGTGTAGCCTATGCACATAATGGAATGGAAGAGAAAGCAACTCTAGAATTGAGTCATAATGTTTCTAAAGGTTCAGTGGACCTGGTATGGTCCTCAGGACGCAAAATGGGAGCACGAAGATGCTATGTGGTCATAGTACCCACATCTTTTTGAAGATTTCAGAAATCTTGTTGTTGTTGTGTAAATAAGTTGCACCAAGGACAGTGCAAAAGTAAGGGGAGGGGATTGTAACACCCCAAGGCCGAGCCCCTGCTAAATTGTAATTATGTTTATAGGTTGGTGAGCCAAGTGTTTATAAGTTGGAAGACTTATGTGTTTATTAGGTCGGAGAGCCCAGATGTTATGGCCAATGAGATTGATTTTTTATATGTAAATACTCACATCATTAATAAAATTACATTGTTTCATGTAGGCCGACCACAAAGAAAGATTTATGGGGGACTAAGCTCCACCAGGTAGGGGAAGGGAAGGGGCTAAGTGTCTATGAATAATGGTTAAGATAGAGGCCTTACCTATAAAGGAATAATATTATATTATTTATCATAGAGGATAAGGTTTGACATAACCTATGTTGACCTAAGTTCCTTGGGAAAGGGAACGAGTGTTAAGTGGAACTCATGCAGCTTCAGGAAGACATGTGTCAACCTAGGCACATTCAGATTTTAGGGTGGGAAAGTCATCTCGTTGAGGGTTCCCTCACCATTTTCGTGATCTTCATCACTCTTGCAAGTCAGACATATTCCCCACTGATGCATGCACTGAGATAGAGAGAGCCTGGACACAACCAACCGTTTCCTCCATCATCGATCTCTACAACTTATGAAACCTGCACACCCGTGTTATGAATCTAACTGTTTTTTCTGTGAAGCACAACACGATTGTGTAGTGTCTGAGCCATATCACTCCTTAGCCTTTGTTTTTTCTACCCATGTTTTCTATGGACTGGTGTGGCTTGTTGTCATTACTAGATCCCATACCCAATTTTGTTGCAATGGTTACTCGTTGGACTTATGAGTTGGATAGAAGAGACAGATTGTTATGCCTATGAGAAACTCTCTCCAGGTAAGAGAGTATGTTGAGGAAGTGAGTTCTCCTCAAGGGAGTCCTATAGTAGCTACAAGACTCTGAGACTTTCGGTCCAGCCTGTTGTTGAAGCTATGGTAGGGAGGTGGACAAATGATGGATTTGTGATAGTGAATGTGTACACTCCTAGGGTGGGATAGGAGTGTGGGGAATGAGGGTGTATGGGATGTGGGAATAAGTGGCTCCTGGGAGAAAATCCTTCTTTTTGATCTATGTGACTTTCTTGTTTCCTTGCCAAGCCTAGGAATCCCTTGCCCAGTGGATTTTAGTCCCATCTCGGGGGTGACTCATTGTTGAGCGTGATGAGTAGCATGGTATAAGTTTGGGAGGTTCCTGGAATGTCCACACGTAGTTGGTGGTCATATATTAAAATATAAGTACCAAAAATTTATTCTCTGTATGATGTGTATCTGGAAATCAAGTTATAATGTTATTAGAATTGTCTGTATATATTTCATGTATGTTTTAATGTTTTTTCCACATGAATAAATGTATGAAAAGAATGTTATAACTGTTTAAATTTCATTAGATAGATATGTATATAAATATAAAATGGTATCAGAGAATGAAATTTATTCGGTGGAATGGTCTGGCCTGTTGGTTTAAGGCCAGGGATGTCACAAATCCTAGTTTTGGATCTGGGGGCACCATGGCCCTACTGTCTACATATTTTTTTGATAGAAGTAATGTTCCTCAACCAAATCTCACTATGGGGGGTTGGAATATAACCTCCTATGGATCCATTCCTAGCCATGATTTTTCAGGCATCAATATTCAAATGGGTGGTTATTCTACTTATTACACCTCGTCCGTGTATCCTTCATCCACCATGACAGTTCCTCTGCCAGGTCCTTGTATATCCTCTGGTATTTCATATGGAGGGAATCATTTTTATGGTTTGGGCTACCCTCTTCATGGAACCCCTTCACATGGGGGAAAAATATATCCTCACTTGAATAATCCTTATCATACTTTTGTCTCTTCGTAGACACCTGATTCAATGATGATGCCTATACAAACCTCTATGGATCAATCAAGTGAAGGAGACTACCTTTCCAAACAAGGACATGGTGTAAACCAGGACCCTTCCTGGCCTGCAATGTCTCAAAACCAATCTTTCCCAGGACCTTGGTCTCAAATGCCACAACTCACCAATGCCACTAGTCTAATCACTGGTATTCATACTGGAGCTCCATCACCAACTACTGCTAGTCATGTTGGATATTGGTCAACAACCTTTGCAAGTCATGTTAAATACCAACAACCAACCACTGGTATTCATGATGGGGGAATCACTCTAGTCACCATAAGTCATATCGACACCACATCTCCAACCTCTGTACATCATATGGGAGATGAATCTCCAGTCTCTGCCAGTGACGTTGAGATCATGTCACCAACCATTGTAAATGACGCTGGGGGAAGTCATATGATTGAGAATCCTAGACATGTCAGATGTAATACCAAGTTCCTTTGTAGGACTTACAAAGGATACAACCTCACTCCTTTGTGTACTGCTACTGCTGGTATATCGGAAGCATGGTTCTCACCTGGGGGGCTTCGGGTTCTGAGTCGTCTATGGTTTCCCCACACTCTATTTCTCCTTTGACTAAAATGACAGTTATGTCAATTCAATCATCACCTGACAACACTTTCATTTTTTAGGGTGATGTGTCTCTTGGCCTTGTTGTCACACATCCTATTCAACCGACGGTTGAAGAAGTGGTCATACCGATGCAATCTCCAGTCAATCCAACCCTTCCCTTGGAGGGTGACGTGTCATTCAAACATGTCATTATCATTTCTAGTACTGCACCTTCTGAACAAGAGAGAGTTTTACTCTCCCCGAGTACTCTCCCTCCAAGTCCTAGAAAGGTTCTCTTTGACTAGGATGGTCTTGTGGGGTATCCAATGCCTCCTCCTATGTCCTTTCAAGTAAGAGACGTTAGTCAATATATCATGGAGAAGGTAACCTCTACCCACACTTTATCCTCCTCAACTTGGAGAGATTTGGGTTTTCCCAAGCTTGTGTCAGTTGATCGAAAGATGTTGACCTTCCACATAAATCATGCATGGGAGCCTTAGCCTCCCCCATGGAATGTCGCCTAGAAACCTCTCAACGAGTCTAATTTAAGATCTTTTCTGAATCGTCTAAAAAATGAAAATATTTCTGAGTGAATTTGTCTCTTTCACACTTGTTAATTGGATTTGAAAGATCGTGAGTCTTAGTTAATCTCTTTTCCAACTCATTTTCAAAAAGTGAAAATATTTTTAAGTGAGATTGTCTCTTTCACACTCGTAAATTGGATTTGAAAGGATTTCTATTTGGTGCAAGTTTATCCCTTTTTCAAACCAGGTAGACTAAAATTACGAAAAAGGACATTTTTTGGAATTAAGTTGTTATTGCATCTCATGCCCTTGCTTGCAGTATTGAGCCTATTGTTGGTTCTTTATTTGTGTTATAAACCATTTTCCTCAATAGTTTGCATCCTCAAACAAGAAAAGCCTTGTTTATATCCTTCACAACTTGACACCCTATACCCAGGATGGAACATCCCCCCAAGTGTCCATCTCCTGCATGCACCTCCTTGTATTGAGCATAGGAATGCTCCACTCATGGAAATAGTTTTTCTTACTTACGACACTTGGTTCCTCCTCTATATCATAGCATTCATTTGACTATGAAAGAACAAAAAAATATGGGTTGGAAGGGAGTGTTATCTTATATTGGCAACAGTCGTGTCTCCTTTGAACATAGAACAATTTTTTTTGAGTCCACTTGTCATCATAATTTTGGGTTTAGCATGACCTTAGGAAGTTGATCTTGTTACAAAGAGTTTACTCCTATGACTGGTTACTCTTCCAGTCCCTATGGAAAGTTTGATTGGTTCCTCCTATGTCTCATGGTTTAATCATTGATTTTATGTTGCCAGAGTCTTCCATATGTCTCATTGTCTTGTTCAAAGGATGTCTATCAACCTATGTCGACCATTCCTCAGAACTCTTGAATTTGCATGTTGGCCATACCCTCAATCTATGTCAAAATCACATGAAGTTATAGTCCTATTGCACACCCTGGTCCTACTTTCCTCATTGGTAGGTATCCTTGAACCCAACAGTCGACATTTCATCATTAGTCGTTGACTGGGTGGTTTCCCTTGTGTTCGACGACAATACATATATTCACACATTGGGATTCATGCAATGTCTTGGATGCCATTATCCATATTGGTGGTTTCCTCTCCTTTGTCAATAGTTTTCCTCATTGGATGTTATTCAGAGGGTCTTTTTCGTGTACTGCTTGCACCTGGCACACAGGAAAGACACACAGGTTCATTGGTTCGTGAACATGTTATTCTTAATGTTTATGCCATTATTATAGTTCTTTGCATTTCGTTAGATAAGAGAATAATAAGAACAAGATCAATGATAAATACACATTCACAAGAGACACGACATTTATCCTAGGAAACCCTCTAGGGGAAGAAAACCCAACAAAAACTTCCTTATCATAAATGGCTTATACAATGTTCAAGAGATAACTCAAACCAATACAGAAAGTCCTCCCCAAGAGATGTGCCACCGTTCTTCTTCTCTCTCCAACTTCCAATTGCAGCTTGCCTCATAAGATAATGAGCAAGTGAAAAGTGTCTAAGAAGTGAGGCGCTAGCCTCTTATTTATATCAATCTGGCACGTGTGAAGAGTCCCCATCTGGCAGGGCCGACCTCTCACTCTGGGTGGGTTAACCCACCTTTAATTAATTCTGGGCCTTCCATTATAACTGTTGGGGCCGACTTCTTATTCTACACTTTGTAATTGTTCGATGACCAATCCGCAAAAGGGGATTTGGTCCTTATACAATTACCAACATGATTAATCCTCAATGGGGATTAATCCAATAACAATAATAATAATAATGACATGATTAATCCATAATGGGGATTTAATCCAATAATAATAAGAATTCTCTTCACAGTTACATTATTTCAACATTCCCCCTTAACAAGAAGGGTATTCTTCATCAGCATCAGGTAAGAGAGGTCTTCATCATCAATGGCATCTGGAGGAAAGTATCATCAATATCATCTTGAACCATTGTCTATCACATTTACGTGTCATCGGAAGTTTTCTTCATTAGGAGCATCATCATTCTCAAAAGAATTCTATCATCATCTGCATCAAGCATGTATCAGTAAAAATGATACCTCATTACAACACTAGGTTGTCACATCACAGTACTACACTAGCTCAATGTCACAGTGGTTAAGTTGGTAGCTCAGTGTCAGTCACATCTTGATTTACGTCTAACAACTAGTTCAGAAGCAAGTAATATCATCATCTCGCTTTACATCTAACAACTAGGTCAGAAGTGAGGAATCATAGCGTCATGCTTTACGTCTAACAACTAGGTCAGAAGCATGACTCATCTTGCTTTACATCTAACAACTAGGTCAGAAGCAAGGGACACATCAACATCTCGATTTACGTCTAACAACGAGGTCAGAAGCGAGCAATCATTGGCATTATGCTTTACATCTAACAACTAGGTCAAAAGCATAACTCATCTTTCTTTATGTCTAACAATGAGGTCAGAAGCAAGGAACACATGGTGTCATGCTTTACGTCTAACAACGAGGTCATAAGCATGACTCATCTTGCTTTACGTCTAACAACGAGGTCAGAAGAAAGGAACACACGGCGTCATGCTTTACGTCTAACAACGAGGTCATAAGCATGACCCATCTTGTTTTACGTCTAACAACTAGGTCATAAGCAAGGAATCAGCGGCGTTATGCTTTACATCTAACAACTAGGTCAGAAGCATAACTCATCTTTCTTTACGTCTAACAACGAGGTCAAAAGCAAGGATCACACAACGTCATTCTTTATGTCTAACAGCGAGGTCAGAAGCATGACTCATCTTCCTGTATGTCTAACAACAAGGTCAGAAGCAAGGAATACATATAATCCCCCTTTCAGAGAAGGTCCTTTCTTACAATACCAAGCTTATCTCGAAAGTGTTCAAACTTTACACAAGATAGAGGCTTAGTCATCTCATCAGCAACTTGTTCATCCATGCTAATGTACTGGAGCTTCAAGGATCCTCTTTGTACCATCCATATGAAATGATAGAGGATCTCTATGTGCTTCGACCTGTCGTGGAACACAGGATTCATTGTCATTTTAATACAGCTTTGATTATCACATAGAATCATGGTTGCTCTCATCTCCAAATCAAATAGGCCTATCAACAACTTCGAATCCATATTGCTTCGTAGCTAGCATAACATGCAGCAATGTACTCTACTTCCGTTGTGCTGAGAGAAATACTGGATTGCTTCCTACTCTCCCACGAGATCATAGTTGATCCCAAACTGAAACAACATCCAGAAGTGCTTTTTCTATCAACAACACTTCCTGCCCAATATGCATCAGTATATCCACTCAGTGTGAAGTCATGATCTCTATCATAGCTAAGAACATAATCCATTGTACCTTTAAGGTACCTCATCACATGTTTCACAGCCACTAGATGAAAACGTCTAGGATCTACCAGAAACTGACTCAAGGTGTTCACTACAAAATAGATGCCTGGTCTAGTGTTTGTCAGGTACATCAGTGATCCAATAATCTGTCTGTACAGAGTGGCATCTATCAAATCTGACAAAGTATCGACCAACAACTTCAGCTTTTCTTCCATGGGTGTATTCATGGACTTGCATTCTAGCATGTCGAATCTCTTTAAGATTTCGACCGTGTACTTCCCCTGGTTAAGTAAGATTCTTTCTGGACTCTGCCATACCTCAAGACCTAAAAACTAATGCATTAGGCCAAGGTCTTTCATTTCAAATTCAGTGGCAAGTCTCTGTTTACATTCAGTGATGAGATTTTCTTCTCCAGTTAAGAACAAGTCATCCACATACAGTAATAGTATTACTGGTTCATTCTCCATGATCTTGAAGTAGATATTTGAATCTTCTTTACTCTTGGTAAAGCCCAAGCTCGTCAAGAAACTATCTATACAGCCATACCAAGATTTGGGAGCTTGCTTCAATCTGTATAAGGCTTTCTTCAATCGACAGACATGAGACTTCCTGTCTTCAACCTCAAATCCTTGGGGTTTCTCTATATACACTTCCTCTTCAATGATACCATTCAGAAAAGTTGTCTTCACATCCATATGGTGCAGTTTCCATTTCATCTTGGTAGCAAGAGCTATAATGGTTCTGATCAAAATGTATCTGGACACAAGAGCGAATGTCTCTTCATAGTCGATTCCTTCCTTCTGGGAAAAGCCACGGGAAACAAATCTTGCTTTATATTTCTCAATACTTCCATCAGCAGCATGTTTTATCTTGAAGAGCCATTTTGATGATACCAAATCCTTACCTTTTGGTCTGGGAACAATTTCCCATACATCATTCTTTATTATGGATTGGTATTCCTCTGTCATGGCATCGGCCCATTCCTTATTCTGGATGGCTTCTTCAAAACATGTAGGTTCCTCATCAAGTAGATTGCACATCAAAGTCATGTAACTGGAGAATGGATTTAGTCTCTTCACCTGTCTTGTGGTTCCTTCTGGAACACCATACTTCTCTCCATCTTGAATAAGCTCTCTTGCCCAAGTAGGCTTTATTTTATGGGAGAAAGTCATTTGAGTAGGTTCTTGAACTTCTGTGATATCATGATCTTCAGGAGTCTCCTCATATGGGGAAGCTATGACTTCCCTTACAGGTTCTGCAGCTCTGGGAACTTCCCTCACGGATTCTGTCATCCTTGGATTTACAGGTTCCTCTTCATATACCTCTTCAAGCTGGAATATTCTCGATTTCTTAAGTTCAGCTTCTTCATCAAAGGTCATGTCCCTGCTGATTTCAATATGGTGGTGACCAGGTATGTAGATTCTGAAGGCCTTGGATACCTCACAGTATCCCACAAATATTCCCTTCTTTCCTGAAGGGTTCCATCTTGTTTCTTTTCTCTTTTGGTATACGAATAAACAATGGACAGCCAAATATTTTGAGATGGATTACCTCTAGCTTCTTTCTGGTGAACATCTCTTCTGGTGTCTTGAGCCCAAGTGCACTATGGGGCAATCAGTTCTGCACATAAACAACTGTCATTTCTACTTCTGCCCATAAGCACATAGGAAGATCTTGATCTTCACAACTTCCAGCATGGTTTTGTTCTTCCGTTCAGCTACACCATTTTGTTGTAGATCTTGATCCCAACATCTTTGCAGATATTCACGAATTATTTTGAGGTATATTTCCCTCCATTATTTGACCTGAGTATCTTAATCTTCCTTACAGAAGGGTTCTCTTATCAAGGCTTTGAATTCCTTGATCTTTTTTAATACTTCAAATATATCCAGGTCTTTTACGAGAATAATCATTAATGAATGATACATAGTATACATACCCATTATTGGAGGATGATGGCATTGGGCCACATACATCTGAATGAATGAGTTCTAGGACTCCTGCTTTGTTGCCCCTCTTTGGAAAAGGTTTCTTGATGTTCTTCCCTTGCGCACATCCATTGCATATGCCTTCTTGATCAACCTTGAGTTCTGGTAAACTTGTGACAACTTTGCATATGTATGGTAGCGCCTTGTAGTTGATGTGAGCTAATAATCTAGAGTTTACATGGATTCTTCAATAGCGTGGGTCATGGCAGCTTTTGAGTGACCCACCTTCTTCTTTTCCACTGATGATTGCTTCATTTATGATTTCTTCTTTAGCACGTTTCCTTCTGCAACCTTCGCTATAGCTTCCTCATGTGACCTGGAGAAAGGTCAACAAAACAACAAGCAATAATAATATCCTTCTTGATAATATAAAGCAATAGCACGAACAATAATCACAGTAGCTCCTTTAGATCTTATTACTTATAATTTAGCAAATATTAAAGGTAAGGAATACAATACGAAATGAGGTCAACACTCTCATGGTGTTGTGACCAAGCATTCTTCCATGGCAATCTGAAACTAACACACAACGTTTCTCCTAGAGGAGATGTTAGTTGTATCAGGCAAAGCATATACCTCTATAGTCTCACATGCTATCAAGTATAATACTTTACGACGATTTCTATCTCAACTAAAGTCATCAGCTTGCCATGTGTACCTTTGAATCTTGATTAATCAAACCTGGAGCCTTGTCCTCAAGAGTGAGTGCTTGCTTTTCTTCTAGGTCTCCTTCACTCAAGTGACAAGTGCTTTCTTCAACATGTCTGTTGTACTATGACAATACACTATCTTGATAGAAGGTTAGGTTAGAGGATAATCTCTATGATCAACTTTTAATCCTTCTAATAATTTGATCATAGCTTCAACATGCAACACTGATTAATATAATGTTATGACAAATAGATGTATATTAGAATAATCACACTTGGGTTGCATCATTCCTCTAAATGTGTTGGATCTTGAGATCCTTTTGGATCTATGGTAAGAGATACCTTCTCCTACAAATACTCTTTAGGGCTTAACCATTAACCATATGTGAGTTACCTCAGATAACATTTGTAGGTAGTGGCTCCAACTGGTAGTAGTGGTGATCATTACTAAAAACTTCAAGAGTGATTGCAACTGGTTCTACGGCTGCAACTGCAACTGCAATTGGTTCTGAGACTACAACTGCAACTGCAACTTAGGGTTTTATGAGGAAACCCTAATTTTTCAAACTTCAAATTTTGAAATTTTGATCCAGGGGATAGGTGCGCTGAGTTGAGGCGAGTTAGCTGGTGCAGTCAGATTTTCAAAAATCCAACTTTTACCCCATCAAATCTGATCTGTTGATTTCTGGACTGGTGCTTCTGGTACTCTGGTACTTCTGGTACTTCTGGTACTGGTTTTTTGGTAATTCTGGTACTTTGTGAAACTAGGGTTTCACTTTCCAGGATATCTAGCCACTGAAAAGGTGCGTTCTAAGTGCCAAAATGATCCTTGGGGGAGGCTGTAGCTTTCTAGGTGGTTAGGGAGATGAAAAGATTCACTTTTGAAAAACCCTAATTTTTGGGTACGGTAATAGTGACGTTTTTCCTCTTGTGAAATATTCTTCCTTCAGGTTGGCTCTGATACCATGTTAATGTTTATGCCATTATTATAGTTCTTTTCATTTCATTAGATAAGAGCATAATAAGAACAAGATCACTGAGAAATACACATTCACAAGAGACACAACATTTATCCTAGGAAACCCTCTAGGGGAAGAAAACCCAGCAAAAACTTCCTTATCATAAATGGATTATACAATGTTCAAGAGATAACTCAAACCAATACAGAAAGTCCTCCCCAAGAGATGCACCACCCTTCTTCTTCTCTCTCCAACTTCCAATTGCAGCTTGCCTCATAAGATAATGAGCAAGTGAAGTGTGTCTAAGAAGTGAGGCGCTAGCCTCTTATTTATATCAATCTGGCACGTGTGAAGAGTCGCCATCTGGTAGGACCGACCTCTCACTCTGGGTGGGTAAACCCACCTTTAATTAATTATGGGCCTTCCATTATAACTGTTGGGGCCGACTTCTTATTCTGCACTTTGTAATTGTCCAATGACCAATCTGCAAAAGGGATTTGGTCCTTATACAATTACCGACATGATTAATCCTCAATGGGGATTAATCCAATAACAATAATAATAATAATGACATGATTAATCCACAATGGGGATTTAATACAGTAATAATAATGACATGATTAATCCACAATGGGGATTTAATCCAATAATAATAAGAATGCTCTTCGTAGTTACATTATTTCAACAGTTATTCGTCCAATTTCCTACAAATCATCAAGCTCCTACTTTGTACCTTGTGTTGAATGATGAGAGATGACTTAATTCTCTCCTTTCAGCAGGTCTCCTTCCATTAAATTCAACTCATCTATTCTGGAGATGAGACCTAGAGTTCTATGAGTACCTAGAGGCTTGTAGTCATTAGTGGTAGGTTATCTCGCCATCGACAATTGGGAATACATAAATGTCTCCTAATCGATGGATTCTTCAAGTGTTCAACCCCAACTCCTTTATTCACACTTGTAAGAATTTACTCTGTGCCTTGATACCTACTTTCATTATTGGTAGGTTGTCTTGCCTTTGTTAACGGTATACCTCAATGATCGGTAATCAAATGAAGTCTCATTGTGTTTGAACTCGACTCCTTTATTCACAAGATGTAGAATTGCACCTTTGGAAGATTGTGAATAACACTTGAAGACATTACTTTATAGTCGCAACTTTCCTGAGTTGTTGCTACCTTTCATTGGACCAGTACCTGTGTGACTTCAATGATCATGGGAGATCAAATTGTACTCCATTGTATATAGATATCTTCAGATTGATTTTGAGACTGGTTTTACTGGGCCTTGTTCATGAATATGATATCTTTTGTCATGTAGATACCTTTTTATTGCCTATTCATGGCCATGAAAAGTTGCTTGGTATATTTCCACATGGATCTGCAGTGTAATTCAAATTGGTAGCCATGTATGCAAAGTTAATACAGATTGTAATGAGAAACTATTTCTTCCAGCTAGGTCCCCATTACTCCACTTCTAGGTTTTATAATGTATTTCGGCCATTGCAGATACTCATCTGACCTCACACATTAGGGGGATCTGTTATAGCAAGATTTACCTCACCCTATGCAATCTTTCATAGAGGGCATTTTTCCATTTCCCTATGTAGACTTGAAGTCCCTTTTTGCAAATCCCAAAGCTAAAAACATGATTTTTCCACATATACATGCCTTTCCTATAGTACAACATGTGTATACGTAGGTTGCACTACTACATCCCACATACATCAGGATTTGTGCCCAAAATAAAAAAATGGTGTCAGGTTTCCTTATCATGTCACGAGATCTATGATCCTTGGCCTTCCATATAATGGAAATTTTTTGACTCGACCCTTCAGCTTCAATTGAAGGCTACAAATGGGCCAAATCTGATCTATGGAAAAGGGGAGAAGAATTCAAATTTGAGAGCAAAGTTAATCTGGAGAAATTATTCACTTCACATTGAGTTTGCATCCCTTTGTCCCTTAAGTCTAAACACATGGTTCAGCCCCCAAGCTCTTCCCTTATTGATTGATAACCTCATTGTCTCTCTTATATGAGCTTTACTTTGGTGGAGGATTGAAGTGGTGGAGGCCCAACTGGAAGGAACTTAGTTTCTCTATTCCAAACCATGACGACACAAAATTTTGTAACTCATTCACTTCTATTGATTACATCTTAATAGAAATACTCTTTTATCATCCAATTAATATCTTGTGAATATATGAATTGTTATTCCATGGGAGTATTTGTTATGAATATTGATGGATTATTCTATTGAATGTGATAACATTATCTATTATCACTGTATTCTTGCATTTATTGGTTGTTGAGGACTAGTTGCAGGTGTATTTCTTTAGGTCAACTGCTCAACGGTGGGCTTCATCGAACGTCTAGACAAGGTAGGCCTTTTATATTGTCTTGCTAGAATATTTGTTTATATATCATACTTGAGAGTAGAGTTGATTTCTACAGTCATTTATGTCTATTGTGGTTTACCCCTAGGCATAGAGATATTTTCCTCGTAACAATAACAACCCATACACTAGACTTGTGGTCGACCTACTTTCAGAAGGGTCAAATCTTGGATTTTCATGGCCAACGAAGATATTTGGCCTTGCAATAACACAATATTAACATCCTCTGGAGGTCTCATGATTCTTAAATTCCTTGTATAGCCTTCCATAGCCTTGATCTTCATCACCTACTCCAGTGCTTCTCCCAAGGTAGTTATCCTTTGTTGAGTTAGAGGGATACGTGTCAAAGATAACAGTCCTTGAATGAACCATTCTCTTTGATGATACTCATGGATAAGGTATTTCAATTTCCCTATCACATCCTTAAATCTCTAGTTGTATGCCCAAGAAAACTCACCATCCCTTTTATTTATCTCCCACAACTCAAAGAGATCTTTTTGTTTTGATTGAGGCAACTAGAATTCCACTATAAATGTTTTCTTCATTTAAGTGAGCATGAAGGGTTTCCTTTGAGCCCCTTGCTCGATTTCCTTCATGTACCATTTCAAAGCCTGGCCTCTTAGGGTAGTCTAAAATTAAACTAACTTATTTACATCTAGAGTTCCACGAGACCACAAGATAGCTTCACATATAAACTAGTGTTCTTCAACATCTTCATCACCTTTACCTAAATGTTCAGGGTATCGAGTGAGAGATCCTACATGTTTATTCACCATTGTGGGATTTGGAAATCCTACTAAAATGAACCCTAATGGTCTGTTAGGGACCTAACCCCTCACATAGGTATAACAATGTATTCTGATGTAATAAAGGTCAATATTAATAAGGCCTTGCAATAAAGTAGAATAAGTCGAATGTAATAAGACCTAATAGAAGCTCCCTCTTCTAGAAGGATCTTCCTCTAGATGGTTCCATTGATAGACATATTTAGTATAAATAGGAGTCGAGGGTATGAGAACCCTATCTTGGATATTATTGTAATAGAGTTTTTCTTTACTGGAGGTTTCCCCCTCGAAGAGGCCCGTGAACATTGCTTTCAGTTATCTAAGTTCTCTTTTTGGTGTTATTATGTTATCATTTCAGTATTATTGTGGTGTTATTCTGTTTATATTGTTGTTCATATGCCATTTATAGCATTTTATTTTTGTTTTGCATGCTTTTTATATCTGGAATATTACAGGTGGTATCAGAGAACTTTCCTTGGTAGAAAGTTGTGGGTTAATATTTTTCAGGGTAGAGACGTATTCTGGCATCTTGCTTTCTGAGCTTTATGCTACACCCACAGCTGAGCACTCTGGGTTTACCAAAACCTATGATAGGGCCAAACATTTTTTTTTCTAGGATGGTATGAAACAATACATTCGTAATTTTGTGGCCGAATGTGATGTGTGTCAATGCAACAAGGGTGAAATAGTCAAATCTCATGTCACACTACAACTACTTCTGATTCCACCTGCAATTTGGAGGGATATCTCTATGGATTTTATTACAGGCTTACTTAAATCGGGCAATAAATTAGTCATCATGGTGGTAGTTGATCACCTTTCCAAGTATGCTCATTTATGTGCTTTTCAACACCCATTTACAACATCCACAGTGACTCAATTTTTCATGGATCGAGTTTTCAAGCTTCATGGCATACTTTTGATCGTGACCCAACTTTCACCAACGATTTTTGGCAAGATCTATTCAAGCTACTAGGCACCCAATTGCATCTTAGCACAACTTATCATCCCCAAATAGATGGTCAAATGGAGGTTGTCAACAAGTGTTTGGAAACATATTTGAGGTGTTTTGCATCAGAAAATCAAAATCAGTGGGCTCAATGGTTACCCCTAGTTGAATGGTGGTACAACACTTCATACCATACAACTACCCAAATGAATCCTTTTGAAGCGGTATATGGAAAAAATCCACAGTCAGTTATATGATATTTACCAGTGTCTCGAAGGTCCAGGCAGTTGACCAAACACTTACAGTTTGAGAGGCTATTATCTGTACCCTCAAAGAGAATTTTTTCATGGCCCAAAATTGCATGAAGCAACAAGAAGATCAAGGTCTTTTTGAATGTCATTTTGTAGAAGGGGATCAGGTGTTTCTTCGACTAAAACCTTACAAGAAAAATTCCCTCAAGGTCGACCATTGTCAGAAGCTGGCGCCCAAATTTTATTGTCCTTATACAATTCTCAAGCGTGTGGGACAAGTAGCCTATCAATTATCTTTTCCCAGTCATTCTAAGCTACATCCTATTTTTCATGTTTCATGCTTGAAGAAGGTGATTGGAACTAAGTTCCAAACTCAAACCAACCTTCCCGAGTTGGACGAAGAAGGTTCCATTTGGCTATAACCACAAGCAGTTTTGAACCAGCGTGAGCATCACCTGCATTAGTGAACCATCAAGGAAGTGTTAGTCCAATGGAAAGATACAACTCCAACAGACGCCACTTGGGAACCAACTACCATTTTGCAACAATTTCCACATCTCAAGCCTTGAGGACAAGGTTGTTTTTAAGGGGGAGGACATGTTAGGGACCTAACACCTCACATAGGTATAACAATGTATTCCAATGTAATAAAGGTCAATATTAATAAGGCCTTGCAATAAAGTAGAATAAGTCAAATGTAAGAAGGCCTAATAGAAGTTGTCGCTTCTAGAAGGATCTTCATCTAGATGGTCCTATTGATATACATATTTAGTATAAATAGGAGTCGAGGGTATGAGAACCCTAGCTTGGATATTATTGTAATAGATCTCTACTCAACTAGAGGTTTCCCCCTTGAAGAGCCCTATGAGCATTGCTTTCAGTAACCTAAGTGCTCTTTCTGGTGTTATTATGTTATCATTTCAGTATTATTATGGTGTTATTCTGGTTTTATTGTTGTTCATCTGCCATTTCTATCATTTTATTTTTGCTCTGCATAATTTTTATATTTGGAATATTACATGGTCGTAGTTTTGATACAAATGAAAAACTTTCCACACTTCCACTACTACTATTGCTTAAACTTGTTGGACTAGAGGGGTTAGAATTAGAAGAATTGACAGGAAAATTTGTTGTAGAAATTATCAGATTTATAGATGTCGCTAGGGGAATGGATGATTCATGGTTGGTTCCTTTTCCTATGAAGAAAAAATATTTTATATGGGGGGTATCATTTATTTGTAGTGTTTCTCTAACATATTAATGTAATCCATATCCTTCAGGCGTTTCAAGTTCTGATTCTCTCGCAACTTCTTTAGGGGTTCTAGCTGAGTATTCTTCTTCAATTGTGGCATTTATATTTATTATTTCATGCATTTCTTCGGAGCTTCCTTATTATTATTTGCTTCTTCCCAAACCTTCACCTCTTTCACCAAATATCTCCTTTAGCCATTAGTTGTCTATCCTTCCTTGTCTCTTCAACTCCCACAACTCTTCTAACTCTTTCCTATGACTAGTCTCAAAGTCGATCTCCTTCCGCAATTGATCAGACCTCTTCATCACTTTTTTCATCTATTTTCACCACCTCTTCTGAAGAAAATAATCACTCTTTTGAGTTCGTTCGTGCCTTAAAAATTTCTTTTGACGCCCCCCCATATCTCCCAGAAACTCTTCCTTGACCTAACTTATGAACCCTCTTATATTGTCATATCACCCGAAGTAACAACCAAAATTCCTTCTTCCATAAATAAAATCTTGAGCCACAAGGGGATTTCCTACAACATTATTCCTCTAGATTCCTGTTTAAATAGTTCTTCATCCTTTGAGAAGGATTGATGATTCTTTGCATGAAATTTGATAATATAACCCTCTAGAACAATCTACAACCAAAAATACACAGCACGAGACATTGGATGATCTAAACGGTGAAGAGTCACTAAAACCTCAACAGTCCAATTATATTTCTTTTTGACTCGATATTTGTATTCTATTGCTACTTGTAGGTGATCCAAGCACTAAAATACCTCTTCGTGGAATCTAATCCAATATATTTTGTACTGGTCACTAGAAGGATATGGATAGAACACAGTGCTTTGCACAAACCTAAAGATTTTGTGCATCAACTCTACTTCTTATTGTTTGAACGTGTTACACCTTATTTCCCACCAATTCTCAATATCATATTTGAAAATCCAATGAGGCATCCTCTAAAAACTCACTTTAAATCTTGTTCCTGGCAATGGAACCATTTATTGGCGCAAGATTGAGACCATGGCTCTCTAGGGTTGCAGAAAAAGGCAAATTTTTAGTCTAGATACACCGACATATTCATCCTTAGACAAGGGAAGGAAGTTTCACCATAGCTAAGACTTAGTTGATGAAGTGAGTCAGAGAGTATCAAGCATCGAATTTACGTCAACATTACTTAGAGATATGCAAGGAATCCCAATGACATTCATGGACATAAAGTTAATACTTAACCATTCAACAAATAATCAATTGGGTGACATAATTATAGATTCATATACATCACATCACATCACAATAGAAATAAATTTTAGGGCCCAAACAACTCTTTATATTAGCAATTCCAAGATCCCAAAATCATCATACATCATAGGTCTCCAATACAAACTCTTGTGCAACAAAATATGACTCTACATAACCCATTACAAACTCAAAAGCATGTTGCAAAAGAAATCAAAATATTGATAAAGACCATTACAATAGGTACAAGACCAAACTCTCTGCTTGAATATACTATTAACCTTAATAAACTTGAACACCCACAATTGAGACCAAAGTAAAACTACAATCATAACCCATCCATTTCCCATTACATAGCTCCATATTTATAATTTTCCCTTGGGTGCTTCTTGGGTTCTTGGTTCTACTATATTTCCATATTTTTCCTTGCATGTGCTCTATTCTCTTGGCCTTTTTCACTGATCGTCCAACTAGAACATGATGCTTTTGGATGTTTTCACTATTGTTACACTTTTAGTTAGCTTTCCACTCGTCTAACTATTTTCTATTGTTTGGATTATTACATTAGCATGTTTCTCTTTTCCAAAAATATTGGTACTTCCAAAAATGGAGGGACAAACAACACCCCAATGTTCTCTTTTTGTCTACTACACTCCCTTCCAAATATGAGTCTATATATCCCTACAAATACTCTCCATATCCTCCAAGATACCTCAATCCATACTCCATTGTACCTCTCAAGTACATGAGCACATGTTTCATTGTTATCCAATGCTCCTGCCTCAACTCCATTATGAACTAACTTAAGGTGTTCATAGAAAAACAAATATCTATCCCAGTGTTGAAAAAATACATCAAGGAACTTATCAATTGTTTATATATCCTGGGATCCACCAATTTTGAATTTAAAGTGACAATCTTCTTTATATTGGTGACCATAGATGTATCCATCGATCTACAATCCTCCACCCTAAATCTTCTCAAGATATCAACTGAATACTTCCCTTGACCAAGGAAGATATCAACAAATACCTACCATACCTCTAACACCAAGAAATAAGGCATCAATCTAATATCCTTCATCTCAAACTCACTAGATAAATATACTTTTCACCATGCAATAAAATCCTCTACACTTGTGAGAAACAAATCATCTACATATAGAACCAACATGAGTGGATCCACCTCACTCTTGGTAAATCCCATATTCTGCAAGTATCCATGAATCCTAGAATACCATGTCATGGGTGCCCCTTTGAGTCTGTATAAATATTTCTTAATCCTACACACATGTATCACAAGTATAAAGACTCCCTCCCATGTATCACAAATCCTTAAGGTTGCTCTATGTACTTCTTCCTCAATGATCTTGTTGAGGAAAGATGTTTTCACATCCATCTTATGTATCCTCCACCTCATAACTGAAGAAATAGAAATAACATATTGAATATAAGAATACATGTTGACTGAAGCTAATGTCTCCTCATATTCCACTCCCTCTTTCTGAGAGAACCCTCTCACCACAAACCTTTCCTTGAACTTCTTGATGCCCCATATACAACATTTTTGAAATTGTAGAGACACTTGGAACTCACAACTGACTTCCCCTCTAGTTTCGACACTATGTCCCAAACATCATTCCTCATAATAGAGGTGTAATTCTCTATCATGGAATCCCTCCATACCTGTTGATTTGTTACTTCCTCAAAACTAGAAGGATTATCATTAATGATGCTACTCATAGGCTCCATATAGTTCATAAACTTCTTTGGAGTCCCACACTCATTGACCACACTCTTAGAAGCCTCATCAACATCCTTCAATTTCTGTAATAACCACTTGGGTCTTATGATAGGATAGGAAGGGTCTAAATCCACCTCTCCACCTCAAGTCTGAACTGTCGAATCTTGATCATCCTTAAGAACCCACTGCTCATTTTCCTCTGTCACTACTAGCGAATCCTTATATCTCCTAGATGTCAATTTCTCCTTGAACTTAACATATCTACTCACAATTGACTTTCGTTGTGCTGGAATGAATATTCTATAAGAATTTGAAAAATATACCCTTCTATCATGAAGGCTCCATATTTGTCCTCTTCTCCACAAGAACATGGATGTAGACTCGACAACCAAAGATCCTCAAATGTCATATCTTTGGATTCACTGATGAGAATGCCTCCTTCAGAGTCTTCTCCCCAATATCTAGTGAGGACTCATATTCTGCACCACCATGTTACATGCCTCTTCTTAAATAAAAATAGGCAACTCCTGGTCATGTATCATATCCCTGATATAACTAATGATTCATCGATTCTTTCTCTCCACAACCCCATCCTTTTTAGGGTTGCATTATATTTTCATCTCCCTCTTGATCCCTGCCTCCTTGCAGAAATCCTTGAAGTCATTAGAGGTGTACTCTCCCCCATTATCTAACCTCAAGAACTTTATATTATTACCTTTTTGGTTATCCATATGAGCTCTAAACTCCTAAAACCAACTGAAGACCTCATCCTTGGTCTTCATAAAGAATATCTAGGTTTTCCTAGAAAAATCATCAGTAAATTTCACTAAGTACGACTATCCCTGTACTTATTCTACTAACATCATCCCACTCACATATGAATGGGCAAGATCCAATATACTCTTGGACCTAATATCACTACTATGAAAAGTATCCTTGGAATTATTTCCAGGTGCAAACCCTTTGCACACTCACTACTTCTCAATACTGAACTCTAGAACAACTGTAACAATCCCCCTCAGAATTGGAAATTCCCTGTAGTGTAGGTGTCCCAACCTTTTATTCCACAAAACACATAGGTTTTCACTATCATGTACCAAATCCTAAATAGACTTTCCCTACAACCTATACAAAGTTCCCTCAACGAACACTCTTATGTCCATGCTAGCTTTCTCTGGACATATGAGTACTTTCCCTCTCTAAAAATTAATGACAAAACCCTTGTCCTCCATAGATGATATTCAGATCAAATTCTTCTTCAAACCTGGTATGTAAATCACATCATGAGAATCTAATGAACCTCTTTACATGAGTTGGAATGTAATCATTTTATCTCCCTTCACTTCATACTTGGCATCGACACTAAGTTGCATGTGAAAATTTGAGTCACTATTTGTTAGACTGTCAAATATATCCCATGCTTGTATCATATGATGAGATAAACCCTTGTCCAAGAACCACACACTACTTGCAATTGTGTTGGTATAAAGACAACAAATAGTGAGTAATCCTTCTCAAACTTTGATGCAAACACATTAAGTTGCATCTCTTTGGATTTTGTTTCCTGCATATTTCATTTACTGTAACACACTATTTTCTCCCAAGACTGTAATTATCCACAAAATTCATATGTTAACAATATGAGGAATGTAATTTTGTTTTTATTTAATATAACACAAAACTGTTGAATAAGAGGGAACAACATTGATAAGTACTAGCCATGATACACTAAGGAAATTGATGAAGAAGAGAAATGATGGGATGGTTAAGTGAAATGGGGATGACATGCATCAGTGAATAAAATAGGAATCTTGTAAAGAAAGATAATATATGGTTACAAACATGATTATTTCACCCATCAACACACCAAACTAATGGAGGAGACCACGTGATCATTAAAGGGAAGATCATAGAGGTGGTTACATAGTGATGACTGTGGTAATTGGCCCATGCATATAAATAATGGAAAATTGAATGACTTATGGGAACGTACCACAAAATTCCCCTTTAGATTGAAAAAGGGTGGACTGTAGGTTACGTCTGCAGGACACTAAAGAGATCCTGAGGGGGATGGAGAATAAGAATAGAGAAGGAAAAACACAATGTGCACATGAGGAGAGGGGATGGAAAAAGCTTAGATGCGTATAAAAGAGTGGTATGTAGATATAACTTAGAAAAAAAATACAGTACCCATGGACGAAAGAATGAAATAGAAGACTGAGAAGAGAAAAAGTTTCAGAGATGAGTAACAGAGCGTAGTAGTGTAGGTTTTTCGATTAAGAAAGAAAAGGATAGCTTTCTAGAAGAAAATAGGAAGCTTGTCCAAGTTTTTGATGATTACCTTGAACAAAGATGACCCAGATTCCCTAACTGGAGCAATAGTGAGCTTCAACTTAGTGCTTACTGGACATAAATCACAACTAGAAGGGGAGGTCGCTGAGGGACTGTTAAGTAGAGAAGGGACTCCCTTTTGCAAAGAAAATCCAATTGAGTAACCACCTGATAAACCTATAGAGACCTAGAGCTCAGTGGGAAGTGACAACTTCCACTGTGTCAAAGGAAGAAGGAGAGTAGCCTTCTAGGATCATCACAGAATTGGAACACTACTAAGTCAATTTCTTTAGAGGTATCATGGCTTGGAATGGGGGTGGCTTGTTGTAGGAAGAGACTCTACAACAAGGTCTAAGGTTGGGAGGAAAGGTGACCTCTCTCTATCATTTGGATTGGATCATTCCTTATCAAATAAGTGTTCTTTTGTACTGAACAGACTGTGAATGATCTATGTGAATTCTCATGAATAGAATAATTGTGTATTAGTACATATGAACATTTAAATACAAGAGACTATTTATATACTTAACCTATGACTTGAATGCGGTAAGATGATCTATGTTGTGATGTGTACTAATGCTTGGTTAGATCGTAAAAATGGATGAATACAAACTGTTACCTACTCGAATACCCTATATGTTCCCTGTGTGGAGAATATGTAGTTCATGCGAGGCCTTAGACTTAAGTTTGACAGTTTGTAAAGGCTTTAGAATCCTTTTGAGTCCTCGAAAGTCAAGAACCAAAGTCTTGTAGGACTTGGAAGATGGCTAAGTCCTTATAGTGGAAAGTTATGATTATGTAAACCTTGTGTTGGAAAATGAAGAACCATAATCATTGATCTGAAGGGATTGTGACCCTTGATCAATGGGTAGTCAGAGTTACCGTGTCAGAGATATCCCTTGGACATTGTGGAAAGGACTCTAAAAAAAAAACTATCGGAGTGAGACCTTCAGAAGAAAGCATTATGTATCGTGAGAATAGCTCCAAAGAAAAGTGTTGGTCACTTGGGTTGACCCAGGTTCTGATCTCAAATATGTTTCCAAAAAAACCCTCCAAAATATCATCCCTCCTGGTAAACCAGAAGGAAAGGTTGCACATAGAGTGGAGAGTGTAGTCTCACCCAATATAGGTTAATGGGGGACTGCAATATTCAAGTGTTTTTAGTCTATGAATGAGTGGGGATGGTGGTTACATTATTTTCCTCATACATCATCATCATTAATCATTCATCTAGTTCTATGATTCCTTCATCTTTAAACCTATGCATGCATGTTATTATACCTAGTAACAACCATTCATTCTTGAGCTAATGATTAATCAGAATAGTAAAATCATTTAGTGCCAACCACATAGAACACAATATTTTACCATGGTTCACCCCCTTGGGGCTACATCCACAAATATATGGCTCCTCTACTCTTTTTTTTATTATGCTGCAAAATCTATGTTGCGTGCCTTACATCTTTAGTATCACACTCAAAATGAGGGTAGGTACCCTATCAGAGGATTACTAGATCACACTAGGCTCCTCAGCGTATGACCTAACCCTAAAAAACTAGCTTATTCGACTCTACCATAAGAACCATAACAAAAATTACTAAAATCAATAACTTTCGAACCATAACAACATCCAACAATAACCAACCGAACCTTTTTTACCTATACCTCCTAGGTGTTTATTTATACTACCCTACTGGCTTATATACCTTACAATATTTGTCAAAAAACCCTAACCCTAACATGGTTAGGCCTGCCTACATGTGCACTGCGTTGCTTTTCCTCTTTTTTTTGCATGTTGCTTTTCTGCCTCCCAAGGCGTGCGCTCCAAAAATAGAATTTTTATTCAAAATTAGGCCTGCACCCAAAATAGGCCTGCACCAACAGGCCCCCAGCACTGACATGTGGCTCATCTTAAGACACTTAGGTGGTGCACGCTCCATCTACAACCTTCTCCAAGATGTGGAACTTATATGCTAGTTCCTTCCCTTTTTCTTTCACATGCACAACCTTGTATCCTCATCTGTGATATTCTTTTCTTCCCAAATATTTTCACAAATGAATAAATTATTTTCAGGGTCCTCTGATGCCTCTCTTAGAAATTCTAGTAACTTGATCGTGGGATCTTGTCCTTCCATTTTGAACTGTGTTTAACTAATGCCTCCACGTGATTTAGATAATTAACTGTTACTTCCTAAACTTTATCCCTGAGTTGATTGTCATTTATTGGACCCCTGTCATGTTTCTCCTCTTCCACTAAAATTTGGTTGTCTAAACATTGGTGTTCTTTCAGGTGTATTAATCACACATGGGGTTGTAGGTTCCACACTGACGGTAATCTGGACTGGATTTCTTCCTTTTATTCCTAACCCTGGACCTCTTTTTTCATTTAATATGTTGTGCACAGGATTTCCTTAATCTTGTCCACAGCCATGAGATCCTCTACCTCTTATTCATTGCTCTCCAATCCCTCTTTGTCATATATGGCCCTCTTCTTGTTATTCATCTTGTATTGGTAAGGTCTTCCACTGTGCATATTTCAAGATTTTCCCATTATCTTATTTATCTGGTCCTATTCCATCATTATTAAGTCCATGACCTCCTTATTCTTCCCCTTATCCATCTCCCTGTCCATATCTCAACCTCTTGTCAATGATTCCCCCTTTCCCCCATGCACACTGGGAAGTTTATCTATCAGATTCCATGGTCATGACACCTTTGTCATACAATAAAATGTTGATTGAAGTATACAACGATATGATGTACCTACCGCTAAGTCCCTTCATAAAATCCTGCTCTCTAGCAATGTAGGACTTTGTAGTATCCACTGCAAACTCGGTGATAAACCCTGCAACAATATTGTCTAACTAGAAATCTATTACATGCATGAATTTGTTATTAACTTGTTGTAACTACGCTATCTCCATAGGATGCCACTCTAGTTGTTTGATCTAATTCTTAGGGTGGTTTTTATTCAACCTCAATAACTATTCCTGCAAGAAATGTGGGAAATCATAGAAAAATACCTCATGCAAGTCGTTAAACACGTAATTTTTGAGATATTTACATGGTGTCCACTTAGGGATTCTATTGTCCTTCTTCAAAAAATCGATTTACTTTTTTCTCAACCATCTTTCAATCTCCACCTTCCTTGGATTCCATGGCATGAACATTCCCTTCTATACTTTCATCCTCCACACTTTTCTTCCATGGATCCCGTCCACTTAATCCTGTGTAGTTCTTCTCAGCAATGAAACCATTTTTCGGTCACTTGGGCTGACCCAGGTTCTGATATCAAATATGTTTCCAACAAAACCCTGAAAACTATAGACCCTCCTGGTAAACCATAAGGAAACGCTACACACAGAGTTCACAACACGGTCTCACTCGAGATAGCTTAATGGGGGACTACAATACTCATGTGTTTGTAGTCTAGGAATGAGTGGGGATGGTGGTTACATTATTTTCCTCATACATCATCATCATTAATCATTCATCTACTTCTATGATTCCTTCATCTTTAAACCTATGAATGCATGTTGTTATACCTAGTCTTAACCATTCATTCTTGAGCTAATGATTAATCAAAATAGTAAAATCATTCAGTTAAAATAACATAGAACACAATATTTTACCATGGTTCACCCCCCCTGGGTCTATGTTCACAAATATCTAGCTCCTCTTCTCTTTTATTCATTCTGCTGCAAAATCTATGTTGAGCTCCTTACATCTTTAGTATTACACTCAAAATGAGGGTAAGTACCCTCTTGGAGGTTGACTAGATCACACTAGGCTCCTCAGCCTATGACCTAACCATAAAAAAATAGCTTATTGCAATCTACCACAAGAACCATAACAAAACTTACTATAATCAATAGCTTTTGAACCATAACAACATCCAACAATAACCAACCAACCCTTTTTGACCTAGACCTCCTAGGTATTTATTTATACTACCCTAATGGCTTATAGACGTTAAAATATTTTTCAAAAACCCTAACCCTAACATGGTTAGGCCTACCTACATGCATGTTATGTTTCTTTTCCTCCTTTTTCTGCATGTTGATTTTCTGCCTCCTAAGGCATGTTCTCCAAAAATAGACTTTTTCTTCAAAATTAGGTCTATGCCCAAAATAAATCCTTCTTCCCAAAATAGGCCTATGCCAACAAAAGTACCCTTACATCAGGCCAGTATGAACCATAGATATGGAAGCTGGAGGGATGAATCCTGAGTCATTGATCATTACGAGTCCAACTAGTGAGTCAGGAGGATAAGAGCTTACAAGGAGCGTAAGTGCGAAGACATGTATCAATAATTGATTAGGTGAATGAATTGAGTGTGAGTCTAGCTAGTCCAATGTTGAAATTTTTTAGAGTACAACTTAGACGGATTCAGAGTAATTCTCTGATGGATTAGGAGTGAGATTCTGATAGAGGAAAGATATTGACCATTGGTCGATGAATGGAGAGATGGCACAATAGCCATCGATATTCCATGAGTCCTGTCTAAGTCAATAGTATGCAGTTATAATGTCATGGATAACATGGCATGCAAGAAGAGAAACTGAAGTGCATTTAGAGTGACAAGTGTCACTTACCCATAAGTGGATGAGTCAAGAGGGGTCAACTAGGTGGAGAACCTTAGGCCCCAAATCAATATCAACTGTCTATAGGGATATTGTGACTTACGCTTACAACCATCCATAAAGGAAAGGGGTATATTCCTCGATACTTTGATATTGGAGCAGGGAAACTGTTCGAACCATTGTATCTTCAAATGTATGTCATTGAGAGGGAATATCATTCAATACCATATATGTTAGAGGTGAGAGTACTAGAAAGGAGTCTATGCGATAGCACCGATGGTCTTGCATGGAGTGGAACATCGTCATGGTAGAATGTACAGGAAACACGTATGTGTAACGTAGATGTCATGCCATATGGAGAGTGTGCCAAGGTTTCACATAGATTCCACGTGTCAGCAGTATATAGGTCTAAGACCAAAGAACCTTGGAAAGGCCATAACTTTCTATCTAGAGCTCAGTTTGGAGAAAAATTTCCACCATTGGAAAGTTCTCAATGAATAGAAGAAAATGAAGCTAGAGGAAGAAGGGATGAGATAGTTGAGGAAAGAAATAATTCCAATACTCCATCCCTTAAAAGGATACTTAGGGGTCACATGTGTTACAGATTGGTGTCAGAGCACAGTTCAAACCCTAGGATTGAATGGGTCACCAAGACCACTTAAGGATTGCTTAAAAGAGAGAGAGAGAGAGAGAGAGAGAGAGAGAGAGAGAGAGAGAGAGAGAGAGAGAGAAGATTTATATTGTTTGGAATGCATGAGTCATAATACTAACTTGAAATGATAATGATGATTGTTGTTTCAACATGTAGGAAAAATTGAAAATCTCTGAGAATTGAATGGTACATAAAACTATGTATGACCTCTTGCACCTCAGAGATGGAGAATCTATTGGTTGGAGGGATAGGGAAACCCCTCCATATTTGATGGCCATTGTGATGATTTTGAACGTGTATAATGAGAGGCTTATGAGAGCCCATGTCAAATAGGAATAATTAAACATACTTCTACTACAAAGTCTATTACAAATTCAAAAACTTCTGTAACAAAGTCCTAGCAATGCAGATCTACAACAGTCAAAGAGGTTGAAAAACCCTTTGGATGCCAAAAAGCATGGAATGGCTCACAGAGATGCGGGAAAGAGTTCTTACAAAATAAATAATCAAGGCACTAAGAGAGGTGTAATGAGTGGAGGCATTTCCATGGAGTCCTCTGGTTGGAAGACTAATTCAGCAGGAAAATTCAGTAGTGGCACGTAATCTAGTATTTCCAAGAGGAGAAAGAGGAAGAAATCTCAGAGTTTTTTGACTGAAGAATTTAATAAGGATAAGTCACCTACCTTTGATGGTGAAATAAATAAAGGATAGGAAGCCGAAGCATGGCTATTTAACTTCAAAAAGTACTTCTGAGTACAATACTACTCATACAATAGCAAGGAAAGGATTACAGTGTTTAATATGAATGGAGGTGCTTCCATTTGGTGGGAATACCTCAAAGAAATAAAAAGGATAAATGAAAGAAAATTAACCTGGAAAGAGTTTGACATATACTTTTGAAATTATTACATATCCAAAAAGTATTATGATGAAAAAGTAAAGGGATTCTATGAGCTTAAGATGGGGCAACTTACCTTGGAGGCATATGAAAAAAGATTTATGAAATTGTTGAGGTACGTTCCCTACCTTAAGTAAAATAAGGAATGAATCCATCATTTTATCAGTGGGTTACCATAGTCATAAGTTTTACAAACCCAAGATGCTAGAAGACACCATTTGGAAGGCTAAATCATGTTGTTACGATGAGTCTAAGCAGAAGCATTAGTCTCCTAAGGATTGGAAAAGAAAGGATGAGAGTGGATTCCAGAACAAGGGATTCAAGTATTTTCCTCGCAAGAATTATGGGAATGATGCACAGTCGAGTCATCTAAGCAGGAGTGTGCATCTGCAAAATTTTTCGTCCCAAAGTAGGAATAAGCCAATAGAGAAGGAAAAAGAAACACAAAGGAGCCCAAGAAAGGACCTTTGCAATGTTAGGGATGTGGAGAGACACATCTATTGTAGGATTGTCCCCATAGACAACATGAAAGTAAAAGAGTGTATAACATACATGGGGAAACTATAGTCAACGACGTAGCCAGGAGCATACCGAGAATCTATGTAGAGGTAGAAATTGGCAAGTAGACCACCAAGGCTCTATGGTGGAATTGGAAGGTATAATTATTGAATAACCAATCTCTATTTTAATTAACTCGAGATCTAATATTAGTTATGTTTCTCTTCGAGTGGTTCATACATGTTCATTACGGAGAAATAAGCACACCAAAGAGTGGTTCGTTCATTTAGCCACTGGAACAACGAGGAAAGTGACAAAGTTTGTTGAATCTCGTCCAATTCGGATAGATGGATTTCATACCCAAACAAATATAATGTTTTACCCCTTGGCTCTTATGACATATTGTTGCGAATGTATTAGTTAGCCGCTCATATGGCCAAATTTAATATTTATGAGAAAACTCTAGAATGTGAAGATGAGAAAGGAAATACGATAATTTTGCAAGGAATTCGAAAACCAGTTTATGTAAGACAAATATGAGTGTTACAACTCAAGAAGTTTATAAAAGGAGGGTCTCCTTTGTATGATATACAAATCATAAATTTAACAGAAAGCGGTGAGCTAAAGGTTGAATACCATCCAATGTTATGGGAGTTCTAAAATATGTTCCCAGAGGAGGTTCCTGGATTACCTCCAAAAAGAGACCTTCAATTTTCAATTGATTACACACCCAGAGTAGTGCCAACATAGAGAGTGCCTTACAAGATGAGTGCACCAGAGTTGGTGGAGTTGAAGAAGAAATTGAAGAAAATTATGGAAAAAGGTTACATCAGACCGAGTATGTCCCCATGGGGACCACCAACCCTATTTGCAAAGAAAAATATTGACACCTTAATATTATGAATCAAATATCAGGAACTGAACAAGATGACCATCAAGAACAAGTACCCTTTATCTATAATAGATTATCTATTTGAGAAACTCAAAGGGGCTACTGTTTTCTCAAAAATAGATTTGAGATCGACATATCATCAATTCGACATTAAAGACGAATAAATCCACAAGATGACATTTAGGATAGGGTATGGGCACTATGTGTTTGTTGTGGTGTCGTTTGGACTTACAAATGAACCAACTATGTTCATGTGTTTAATGAATAGTGTGCTCAATGAGTATTTATACAAGTTTGTATTAGTGTTTGTGGATGACATCTTGGTGTATTCCAAGAATAAGGAGGAGCATGAAGAACATCTCAGGATGGTGTAGCAGGTGTTAAGAGAGCACCATATATATGCCAAATTCAACAAGTGTGATTTCTTTAAAAATGAAATATTGTACCTAGGCCATGTAATCTCAGCTGAAGGAGTCACAGTAGACCCTGCAAAGATCAAAGCAATCATGGATTGGCCTACCACTAGAAATGTGATGAAAGTGAGATCCTTCATGGGATTGGATGGATATTACAGGAGATTTATCAAAGGATTCTCTAAGATAAGAAATACTATTACCTCACTACAAAGGACGGGAAATATATTTTTGTGGCCACCAGAGTGTGAAGATAGTTTCCAACAATTGAAACAATTGTTGACCAATTCCCCTATTCCAAGGATTGTGGACCCAAAAAAATACTTCTTGGTTTGCACGGATTCTTGCAAGGAGGGACTCGATGGAGTTATCATGCAAGAAGGATACGTGATTTGTTATGAATCACTGAAGCTAAATGAACATGAGCATAAGTATTCTACCCATTACCTAGAACTTGTTGCAATTGTACATGCATTAAATATGTGGAGACATTACCTGCTTGGGATGAAATTCATCCTCATGACTGACCATTTTGGTCTGAATTATTTGTTTGACCAACCAAGTTTGAATGCTAGAGAAGCCATGTGGATGGAATTGATCATTGACTTTGACTTTGAAATCAAGCATATAAAAAGAAAAGATAAAAAATTAGCTGACGCGGTCAGCTAAAGCATTCAAATAATACACCTAGCACCAACAAGCGTAGGAGAGTCTAAAATTCAACAGAGGATTAAGACCCTCTTGTCAGAAGACTAGTTCTTCAATCTAGTGAAGGAAAAATTGCAGCAAGAACTTAAGGAAAAGAGGTACGAAGGATATCTGTTGAGTTCAGGTAACCTGTTGATGTACAATAAGAGGCTATATGTGCCTGATTCCATAGACCTAAGGAAATTGATCATGGATGAGTTCCATAGGAGGTCATACATCGGTCATCATGGTTATCAAAAAATGGTGAAAAAATTTAGGCAACTGTATTATTGTCCTGAGATGAAGCAAGACATTGCTCGTTGTATCTCGAACTGTTTAGAGTGATAACGGGTGAAGGTTGAGAATCAACACCCTATGGGACTATTGCAATCCATACATATACCAGAATATAAATGGGAAGTGATCTCCATGGATTTTTATCATAGGTTTTCCAAATAAAATCAAACAGAATGATGCAATCATAGTTGTAGTGGGAGAAAGGAAGATCATTTTATTCCCATGAAGTCTACTTTTAAATCCATCGACATTACCAATGTTTTCATGAAATAAATATTCAAGCTGCACGGTTTTCCAAAAACCATAATTTCAGACAGAGATACCAAGTTCACCTCAAATTTCTAGCAAAATGTATTTGCAGGTTTAGAGACACAACTGGTGTTTAGTGCAGCCTACCATCCTCAAATCAATGGTTAGACCGAAAGGGTGAACCAAGTACTAGAGGATATGATATGAATGCATGTTATTAAACCCAAGTAGTGGGAAGAATATCTACCCTTGGTAGAATTTGCATACAACAATGGGTATCAAGAATCATTGAAGATGAGCATGTTTGAGGCTCTCTATAGTAGGAAGTGTAGAGTTCCAATTAGTTGGGATAATCTAGTGGACAAAATTACACTTGGACCTAAATTACAAGAGGAAATGGAGCAAGCCATGGCTCAGATATGAAAGAATCTAAAAATTTTCCAAGATAGACATAGGAGCTATGTTGATGGAAAGATAACCCTCATAGAATTCAAAATAGGAGACCATTTGTATCTTTAGGTGAAACCCAAGATACGTTCCCTGAAAATGGGGATGTGTTGTTACACATCAAAATGCCACACTTAAGTATCTCAACCTAAGTGTCGCAAGTGTCGTATGCACCTTTGTAAGTGTCGTAAGTGTCGTCAAGTGTCGTATTCACCTTACTAATAGTTGCATGCACTTTTCTATGTGTTTATATGTGTTTTAACCCATTGAAACCATCAAAGAACATTTTCCATGATCCCTAAGTCATATTGGACGAAGAAACCCATCATTTCAAGGCCATAAATAAACTTTTTACTTGGGAAATCGACCATTTTTGGGGAATTTTTGAAGGGTAGCGTCCCTTGGCCATGCTGGGGGAGTCTTACCCCATAGGTTAGTTCCCCCCTTACCATGTTAAGGGAGCACCACTTTTGGAAACTATCTATCTGTCTCTAACTATAGGGGATTGCTACTTTTGGTTAGAGGAAAATTTGGAGAATCCTGCCTCTTTATAAGGGCATGCTCTTGGATATGAGGTTGGTTTGGATCGAATACTATTCTATTGCACTATCCTAGGATCATATCCTAACCTAAAGGATTCATATTCTTAATTAATCCTCAAATCTAATCATGGTGGTTGAGCCTCCCAAGCCTATAAAAGGAGGCCATTCCAAGGTTGAAAGGGTTGAACATTGAAGATTTAGTTTAAAATATATGATCTATTTGGTTCATATTGAACATTGGGAGATATAGAACTAGAGAATATCAAACCTCTAGTCATAGAAGAGAGAATCATCATCTTGATATTGGGATTAATGTAAGAGTCTGGACGAGGAGAGCTTGGAGGACTTGTAGCTAACATCATTCGCACTTTGTAAGTTTTCTTGGTTCTCATCTAATATAATTGGCCTATTTCCTTCAAGTATGTATTCATATGTGCTTGTCTATTGATTGGTTTAATCCATGTAGATAAATTTTATTTGTCTAATCCATTAGAGTAGGAGATATTCGTTTGCCTTTTGTTGTCCATTGTAGGTACCAATTTTTACTTGGAGTCAGATCAAGCTCACAGATTGGAGTGGCTAGGACAAACTTCATATATGAGGTACATCACACTTCCCCTCTGTCTCTATTTTTCGATGGACAAAATGAATTTATATGAATAAGGAGAATTATAACGCTATGTCTCTTTGACTTAGGGAGCGTTACTCTCCTGTTTTGAGCATATCTAGAAGATTTTACCCTATTTTTCTCAGCCCTTTATTGGAGGGATTTCTCTTGTGACTTTGTTTAGGTTTAGGATATGGCTCCTTATCACTCTTTTTGTTGTCTTGTTTGAGCTTGCAACCTTTTCCAAATTTTGAGATTGATTCGCCTTGTTTCTTCTTGGTTTGGTATGAGTCTTGAAAAGTTTTTGGTTATCTAACTGACTGAAAAGGTGTACACAGGTTTGTTGGTCTTAAGTTACATTTCAAATATTTCCTATTTGAATTATTTGATACTTTATGCTTACCACAACCTAGGTACTCTCTTTTTGGAAATCAAGCCAATATGGATGAGTAGGAGGACCATAACAATGTAAGACATGGGGAGGAAGAATAAACTATAAACCAAACCAAACCTAACTTAGGGTTTTCGATTTTAGACACCACTCTGAATGTCAACATGAATAATATTCCTCTCTCAGTACTACCTACCATTTACGATAAAAAAAAGTGAAGATCTAGACACCTTCCTATTTGAATTTGACATCTTGTGTAGGAGCTACAACTACATACAAGATGCCCATAAATTAAAACTCTTTCCTGCCACCCTCAAAGACTCTGCACTAAGATGGTTCATGGGGTTGGGAAAATATAGTATTAGGTCTTGGGAAGCCATGAAAGACATATTTCTAAAGAATTACCAAGACTACTGCAAGACCAAAGAGTCTCATAATGACATGTTTAAAATCCAACAATTAGAAGACAAGACCCTCGAAGATTATATGGAAAGATTTGGTGATATCTCCCAGATGGCAAAATACCATGACCTCCCAGAGGATGCAATTAGGGATCTTTTCCTTAAGGTAATTTTAGGACAATATCTAGAAATGATTAACTTGATGGCATCAGGTGACATCTCTCATAAACCATTTACTGAAATATGTGAAATGTGTAAAAATAACTCAAGGAGTAGAGCCAAAACAGGAAAGAATGTTCGGGACCCTTATAATATAAACTTAAAACCAATTAGTTCAGGTGGTATCACAAGCGTATAGATGGGGAACTTGTTAGCAAACTTTAAGAATGGCATCTTAAGCAAAATAGGTTCCCAGTTGGATACCCTTAAACTCAAAAAGAAACAGGAGGAGGAGAATGTAGCAATGAGCATATATTGCCCAAGATGCAAGCGGAAGCATTCCTCAAGGGAGTGTCCATTAGATAACATTTCAAATTGTGGCTTATGTACAGAAGACCATGTGACTAGAAAATGTCCATCATTGCCCAGTTTATTAGCCATCTATAGCAGTGGAGATCCTGGGGAGTCTTCTTATGCACCTAGGAGGCCATGGCAGCCTAGGAATCAACCCACATACCTGGATCTACAGTCTCAAGTTCCACCCTATTATCAACAACAACAGTGGAACTCACCAGGTTGGAAAACCTGGTCTACTCAGTACCAACATCCTTGGATTCAAGGATGAAGGGCGGGACACAAATAAGGAAATCCTCAAGCTCCACCTATCCATATGTCCAACCATCATTATCCTTAGTTCCCACTGAACACTCCACAACTTTTGCCAGGTTTTGCTCCACCACCTTTACCTTCTATCCCACAACAACAACTGCTACAATTTCAAAATGCAAGCTCCCCAAGACCAACACTATTACCGACACAACTAGTGCCGAACAAGGATGATTTTAGGGGCTAAATTTCGCTCATGGACTAATTTTCCATGGTTTTTCCCAAACTAATATTCGTTATTCTAAAAATGATTCGCCCAAATTCTATAGAATAAAATTATTTTACCTTAAAAATCGCCAAATTTTTTTATAAACTATATAAAATCCTTAGAAATTTGAATATTTTTACAAAAATATCTCCAAAAATTTATAGTTGGAATATGAAGGATTAGTAAGATTCGCCAAGGTTTCTACAT
This sequence comes from Picea engelmannii, assembly GCA_009831015.1. NCBI lineage: Eukaryota > Viridiplantae > Streptophyta > Pinopsida > Pinales > Pinaceae > Picea > Picea engelmannii. Next base: position 367,231 of record ML782396.1, on the reverse strand, counting down.
TTTAAAATAAATTTCCATCCTTAAAATCATCCCTGGTGCCGAATCCGAATAATAATCCCCCTCAACCTCTTCATAATGTTGAGATACAGGCCTTCCCAGCGTATGTTATCACTCATGTTCCATTCTAGGAAATTCAACTAAGATCGGGAAAAGTTATGGAGAGGTAGAGACCCTCAATAGTCATCCAAGAAGAAGAAGAAGAAATCACCAAACAACCCATGGATGACACTAGGTGGGAAGATCTTATTTTCTTGAAGAATCAAGAACCCAAGATTCCCCAAAATGAACCTTTACAAATTATGAAGGTCCCTCCTTATCCAGACCAATTGGTAATCGAGAAACCTACCAACCGACCAGAATTTGACATTTTGAATGAATTGAAAAATTTTTGTGACAAGATTCCTTTGCTTCAAGATATTAAAGACATTCCAATCTACAGTAAGGTAGTCAAATAATTGTGTATCAAGAAGCCAGGTAGGAAGCAAAAAGATCCCCCTAGAGTACACTTGATAGGAGGACTTTCTGAGTACATATCAGAGCAGCCAAAACTAGCAAAATATGGGAATCCAGAAAACTCTGTAGTGACTATAACCATTAATGAGGTCTCCATTGGAAACACTCGCATATACCTAGGGGTAGCCATCAATGTTATGATCGCTACTACCTTGGAAAAATTATAGTTACAACCTCTTCTTCGACCTACACCAACCATTTGGGAATTAGCAGATAAGACTAGGGTTATACCTGAAGGAATTTTAGATGATATCATGGTTACTTTAGCCTCACGGGAGTACCCAGTAGATTTTATTTTCATTCACTCAAAGGATCCTACCAAAGTCCACCCTGTTATTTTGGGAAGACCTTGGCTAGCCACAACCAATGCATTTATTGGTTGTAGAGAAGGAGAAATGACCATTTCAAATGGTCTCTCTATCCATAAGCTCACCATTTACCCTCCAGCTCAACCTATTATGGAGAATATATGGTGGCTTGAATTTCCATATGAGAATGAGAACTGGGAAGAAACTATATTTCCAAGTGACCATGCATGGGCACTTCAGGAGCACACAACAAAAAATGTGCTAAACTAGTTTATTTCTGCTATCACATGTGTGGATTTTCCACGGTCTTTTCCCCAATTTGAGTACATGTTTGGGGAATAATTTCAAGAATAATTAGACCCATCCATTTTGTCTTTGACATCTTTTATTTTTGAAATAGACGAGTCTTCCATGTCTTATACTATGCCCTAGTAGATATCCTTAAATAACAATCAAGAGCATTTGCCTAGGAATACATTGACATGAAGGGTATACACCCTGACACATGAATCCATCACATATATACCTAGGGGGAAGTAACACCTGTTAGGCAACCCCAGAGAAGGATGAACCCATCACTCAAGGATATAGTCAAGGAGGAGATTCAAAAATTGCTAAATGTCATATTTATCTATCCCATCTCCAATAGTAAGTGGGTATCCCTACTTGTAGTGGTTCCAAAGAAAGTGGCCGAGAAATGGAGAACTTGTGTTGATTTCCGAGAACTCAACAAGGCCACTATCAAAGACTACTTCCCTCTCCCTTTCATTTACCAGGTTCTAGATACCTTGTCTAGAAAGAAGTATTTCTCCTTTATAGATGGGTACAATGAGTACAACCAGATTCTTAAAGCACCCGAGGACCAGGACAAGACTACCTTTACTTGTCCTTGGGACACCTATGCCTATAGGGTCTTACCATTTGGATTGTGTAATGCCCCTTCCACTTTTCAATGAGTAGTATTAGGGATATTTTCTGATCTTATTCATGATTGTGTGGGGATCTACATGGATGACTTCACAGTCTATGGAAACACTTACCAGGAAGTCTTAGACAACTTAGAAAAAGTTCTCATCGTATGCCAGGAAATGAACCTATCTCTATGTCATGAAAAATGAAAAATGTTGTTAACTGAAGGAGTGGTTCTAGGACATCATGTTTCATCTGAAGGAATAAAATTCGATCCTTCAAAGATTGAGGTCATTATCAGACTCCCACCCCCCAAGACTCAGAAAGAGGTGAGAATATTTCTTGGACATGTTGGATATTACCGGTGGTTTATTGAAAATTTTACAAACATTTTTGCACCTATGTTTGGATTATTAATAAAAGATGTTGACTTTGTTTAGACTGAGTAGTGTCAAACTACCTTTGAAACCCTGAAAGATAAGTTGTCTATGGCACCAATTCTTAGAGGGCCCAATTGGACTCTCCCATTTTATATATCCACTGATGCCTTCGACACCGCAATAGGAGGGGTATTAGGGAAGAAAGAGGACTAGTAGTCCTATGCCATTTATTTTGTAAGCAAGAATGCCAAGTTAAACTACACAATCACCGAGAAAGAATTCTTGGCAGTTATTCATGCTATCAACAAATTTCATCATTACATTACAGGTTATGAAGTATTTTTACACTCTGACCATTCTGCCATTAGATTCCTCATGAATAAACATATAACTAATGGCCGAGTGACTATGTGGCTCTTGTTATTGCAAGAATTTAATATTACTGTGCTTGACCAACCTGGAAAGGATAATGTAGTAGCTGACTTTCTTTCCCGAATAAAAACTGAGGATGATGATATCCCTGTAGATGATAGTTTCCAAAATGAGCACCTCTTTTCTCTTTTTGTCAATATCCCATGGTTTGTGGATATGGAAAACTATCTGGACACTAGGAAGTTACCGTCTCATTTGTCACCTCATGAAAAGTGGAAAATTATTACACAAAGTGATAAGTACTCTTGGGTTGGTCATGATCTTTTTCGCATAGGTATTGATTTGATTATTTGTAGATGTGTTTGAGAGGATGAGGTACTTGATATACTACAAAGTTTTCATGATGGATCATGTGGTGGCCATTTTTCTGACAAACGTACAACATATAAGGTGTTACATTCGGGTTACTATTGGCCTAGAATTTTCAAAGATGCTTCCAAGTATGTGAGAAGTTGTGATAGTTTCCAAAGGATAGGAATACCTACGTCATCTGATGAAATGCCTTTGCATGCCCAATTTATGATAGAACCCTTCGAAAAATGGGCCCTCGACTTTGTAGGACCAATTTCACCCATGTCCCATAGGAAGAACTATATTTTGCTTTGTATGGACTATGTCACCAAATGGGTAGAAGCAAAATCCCTATTCAGGGCTACAAAGAATTTTGTTGTCAAATTTATCTATGAAGACATCTTTACCCGCTTCGATGTCCCTCGTGAAATTGTTATCGACCAAGGAACTCAATTTACCTCCAAGATGATGAAAGAGATAAAAGAGAAATACGAGATTAAACACCATAAATCTTCTCCATACCACCCATAAGCCAATGGTCAGGTAGAATCCACAAACAAAGTTATGGAAGCCATCTTGACCAATAATGTTAAGTTACATCACCGGGATTAGGCTGATAGGCTCCCAGAGGCTTCGTGGGCATATCAGACTACCTGGAGAAATACCACTGGGCATACCCCTTATGAGCTAGTGTATGGGAAACAAGTACTTTTACCTATATAATTCCAAGTAATGACCTTCTGTATTGCCGTAGAATTAGGATTGAACCTGTTAATTACCAAAAACGCACCAACATTTTTGAAGGAAATATGCCTAATCTTGAAGGGAAATTTTCACTAGCTTCCCTAGCTCCAAATCCAAATCTGATTGTACAATTGGAAATCTTACGATCTGTAGATGTCGATCGACTATTGGAACGTGCAAAACGGATATTTTATGGCTGAGAAAATTGATTTTTCCCAAAGGCATTTTTTTCTGAAAATTCTGACTTTCGGTGGTTAAATTACCGAGGAACTGTTCCAGTCAACCACCGAAACCCTGTTTTAACCAGAATTTTTCAAAATTTCGCCCAGATCAGGAATTTTTGAAGCATAATGAGATGAAACCTCTTGGAATAGACATGTGGTGAATTATCAAGTCCAGCACAACAGTTAGTTTTGACAAATGGTGGAGAAAGGAGGTTTTTCAAAGGTTTTTTATGCCTTTTCAATGGCAGAATTTCAGGGATTTTTAGCCACACATCAGCAGCTCGAATTTATCTTTGGAAGAACAGGTTGAAGAAGCCTTGGAAGGCTAATCTCCACGTCATCAACAGTCAACAGATTTTAAGGATCAGATCATAGAGATTATCCTCCATTTTGGGTGTTATCCCTATCTTTTTGTAAATGTAATTTGACTTTCTATTTTTAGTATAACAGATCCAGTTTTCTAGGATCTGTAAACTGTATGTAAAGGCTATAAAGCCAGGAACATTGGCAGAGAAGGGGGTTCGATTCTGGATAGAGGAATATTCTTTTTGTACACAGACTTTCTATGCTAATACAGATCACAGGTTCCTTTCAGTTTTGATTGTCAGCTTTCCACCTTTCTTCTGCATTATTATCTGTGTTGTCAAGCTTTGAATGGCTGTCATCCCATTGTTTAGCTCATAGACTGATAATAATTCTTTAATTGTTTCTTAGACCCTGCTTTGCACTGGTTTAGTAACAATTTGTTCTCCAACCACTTTAAAGCAACTTGCTGATTAATCAATCCTTGAGAGCACTGTCTATTTGTTTATCATTTTCACGTTTGAATGCCATAAGTTGTATTGAGTTGTCCAATTGATCCACCTTTTAAAAATATAAAAATATTCATTTCTTAAGTTACCA
>ML782396.1:342250-356137 GCA_009831015.1 Picea engelmannii | reverse complement strand
CAATCCTTGAGAGCACTGTCTATTTGTTTATCATTTTCACGTTTGAATGCCATAAGTTGTATTGAGTTGTCCCATTGATCCACCTTTTAAAAATATAAAAATATTCATTTCTTAAGTTACCAAGCACCTTTGGTCTGCAACCAAAAAGGGTTTCTTGGAGTGATAACAGAACCTAGATGAGGCTCAAAAGCAACGAGCCCTACAATTGAATGAGTTGGATGAAATCATGCAAGATGCCATCCAACAGAAAATATTAGTCAAAAACTAGAGGAGAAAGTGGCATGACAAGTTTATCAAGAAGAAATACTTCCAACCCGGTGACTGGGCTCTATTGTTTGAGTCCTGATTCAAAACCTTCAAAGGAAAACTTACCACCTGTTGGTTGGGCCCTTACGAGGTAGACATTGTATATGACAATGGAGCTATAAGAGTTAACACAATTGACGATGGACAAGTCCCCATTTATAGAGAGGATTTTCTACAGTTCATTCCATCTTACAAGGCATTGGCCTTAGTAGATGGGGAAGCCCCCCTTTGTTCTTGAAAATTTTTCTGAATTTCCTACTATACATATATAAATAGTTTTTGAATTTTGTTAATAAGGAAATTCTAGATATTTTTGTAAGTATTTATTTCACCAGGAGTACACGGCTTCAAGGATCCTTCTTCAAAACATTTGTTATACTTGAATTTTGTGTCTGTTAAAGAATCAAATGAATATTGACTTACTGTAATTAGCCATATTTTTGCAAAATTCTCATTTTTTGGCATTCTAAAGTAGTTGTTCTTGAAACTCTTCACCACTATATAAGGAATTGATACCATAACTATCAAGCCTAGAGGTCTCTTGTACAGTTTTCCAAGAAACCTAAGTAAGTGAGTCAAGTGTCTTTATCAAAGAGTACCAAGGAGGTTTAATGAGAAATTATTCATGGAAACATCACAATAACTACAAAGGAAGAAAGTAAGTTGATCCTAGAGATACCTTTATGTTCTTTCTCAATGGTACCATCCACTACACACTAAATGACTTGATTATATCATATCTTTAGATAGGCTAGTCCGCTTAAGTACCCCTTACATAAAGACAATCACTAAGTAATATAACGAAAAGTCATCCTCTAACATAAATACCATCCCAATTGAAAAAAGAGAAAGAAAAAGTTGGTTTCACAGTTGTTCCCCTGTCTTCTTGCATAAGAAATATTATATTAAAATCTTAAAAGATGGAGGGCCAGTCTCTGAGGGTTTAAGAGGCTAACCCACCAGGATATTGAACAAGTCTGTTGGAAGCAGGTATCGGCCTGTGGTATGACTAGGTAAACCTATCGGAGTATTGAAAAGGCTTGCTGGCAGCGGGGCATTCTACCTAGCGAGGATGGTAATCTGACAAAAATAAATAATAAATTTAAGCTTGTCCTGATGTATGGCATTACTTGTAGACAAATATGACATGAAATATGTGTAGTTAGGCTAAGGTTGATGAATCTCATACACTTTCCATTGGGAAATAACTCTAATACTATCTTGAAACTCTTTTGCCTACCTCTTCTTATCTATATATAGGATCGCGTATCCTATAGGTGGGGCCATCTTCTAACTGTCTCGTCAGACCAAGCTGTGAAATTTTATCTTTACACTTGACATACTATAAATCTTTGGTTATTGGGGGATACTGACTAGTTTCCTATACTTTTGATTGTGAGGTGTCACAATACTTAGGTGTGGGGGAGGGGTTCATGAGCTGACAAATGATCATTTCCTAGAGAAGTAGATCTTTGCACAAATTCTTTTGTATTATTTATATGATACAGGTCATTACATTGATAGTCATGTTATTTTTGAAATTCTTAAATCTTGTGTGCTATAAATTACTGAACACATAGTTAACAGACCACTCTTTATCAGTTTATCGTTTCATTACAAGATTCATATTGTAGGTTTGAAAGTACATTTTTATGCTTTCTATAACCTGTTCATTGTAGGTTTTTGACATTATATGTTATATGCAAGAATATTGAGTGAGCATGGAGCATTCTACCTCTGCTCATTAACTATTGTGATTGTCAAAAACACTTCAAAATTGCAGGCTATCCATTATAAGAGGTGAAAATTCACTTAACACAGAGGTACCAGATGAAGTACTATAGGAGGTGTCATTTGAGGTGCCATATGAATTGCATACCAGTAACTATCCTATATTCCAGGTAACTGGAAATCAATTACATTCAATTGAATTAGTTGTAGGCATTGATTAAATATGCTTCATATGTTTATGATTAAATTTCCAAGTCCAAAGACTTGGACATTGATCTAACTATGCATCATTACATTACCCAAAAGCATGCCATCGAATTTGAATTTCCCACACATGGCATCTTGCGCACACATGTGTGCAATGTACTCCATCATGATTCCATTCAAAATCAGGTTGGGCACTCTATTATCTCTATTCTCCCTTACCATTTTCTCTCCCCTACGTTAAGAAATCATGCCCAACCTCTGCCATTTTGTCCCCTATTCAAAACGTATTCGGCCTATGCTCAATTCGTGCCACTGTTTGGCTCGATTGCACCCTTGATGGGTTAATTTAACCTCTATCATAATGCCCAAGAGATACAAACCCTCCTCCTATGTAGACTTGTTTACCATTCCCAGATTTGCACAGTGTAGAGAAGTGTTTTTGCGTCCAGGCTGGGGGCCATTTTTGTCTAGCTTACAGGGCCACAATGATGGTCTCTCCATGCAATTTGTAGTTGGTTTCGATGGTAAGACAACACATGTAGGGTATCTTACCTTTGAAGTCACAAAAGTGTCCATTATTGCACCAACAAAGCTCCCAAGAATGGGAGATAGATGGTTCAAAAACCACCAATTGTTGCTAAGGAGTGGATAAAGGTGGAATTGATTAACCCCCTCATCTCCATCACAAGGTTAATTACATGTGAAGGTAGATACTCTACTTTCAAAGCTTGTCATTTTAGATTGTTGGCCCATTTTTTGTTCAACAAACTCTTGAACTTTCCCTTCTATTTTCTCAAAATCTTAGAGAACATGTCCTCTCAAGTGAGGAAAAATGTGACTAACCCCCACAATAATCTCTTCCACCATGGATTGATTAAACTCCTTGTTCTTTCCGAACTAGATAAACAGGGGAAAGATTGGGACGCTTTTATCTACCAATTTGCAAACACTCACTTGATAGTTAAGACCGGCAAAAAGTCACTTAGCCTAAAAACTATCTCTCCATCCAAACCTCATTGTCCAAGAACTCCAAACACCTTTTCACAAACCATTTCTTTTTCAGAACAATACCAAAATCTTGTTGATATCCCTACTTCTTCATCAGGTTAAAATACCAAGAGAAAAGACCAAAATAATCCTATTGTTAACCCCCCAATGCCTTCACTCTCTCTTGATCCTACACCTAAAAATATCCAAGAAGTAATGCAACAAGACTTTCCCATCATTCCCACAAACAAGAGGGGAGCCAATCGATTTGGTAAAGGAACCTTTCGGAATATTACCCAGAGCACAAGAGCCAAGCCTTATGAAAAACCTCCACATGCTTCAGATTCTATCCAAGTGTCCTCCGACCTTGAGAGACCTCATAAGAAACCTAGGGAAGTTTCTATGAATGGATTAGAGCCACTAAGGAAATCAAAATCAGAACCTACCTGACCTTACCAATATTCCATCACTCCTACTTCACCCATGACCACTCTAGATCCTAAAACTGATAGATTGTCCACATCCCTCAAAGGATCTAATCCTTCCTCAGAGATCATTGATTCTGCCCAAACCATAGAGGAGCTACAAAAGGAAAACCATCAGCTTCTCCAACATTTGGAGGAAAGGAAGACAATAGGTACACACCTTCATCATGACAATGCAGTACTTCAAACAAAGGTTAAATATCTTCAACGATTGGTCGATGAGATGACCAAATCTAACCGCAACCTCGGAGCACAGTTGAAGAAACACAAGATGCACAAGGCTAAGTATTCACAGAAAGAAGGAGAAGCTTCCAAATCCGATCCTCCTCAGCAAGATGAGTCACGAGGGGTAGCATATTTTTGTTTGCAGTGGGACCTGCGAAATCGTAAGTATGGGGGTAATGTTGGTCCCGAGATATGATCACTTTTATGATGGTTATTATACACTTTTTCCGCATGTACATATGTGTTTTTCATATTTTAAAGGAGTTTTTTGAAGGATTTTATGATAAAATGGTATGATCGACATAAGGTATGTGTGATTCATGTTTAATGATTGTATTATGTATAATTCATCATGTTTTATGATTACCAAGATCTAATTCACAATTTTCTGGTGTTACAGGGCAAAAATGCACCATATTTCTACTTCTAGCACTTAATCCAACACTCCTTCTAGTACTCGTTCCAGCACTTGATCTGGCACTTTGTCCAGCTCCACGTATTGCACAAAAAGGTAGGGAGACTTGGCGGTTATGGTATTGGCGGCCAATGACGGGAAAATTGGGCACGTGGGTTTTGTTCATGCTTGCCCCCTCTAGCTACTGAGCTCCTGACAACTCAGTTTCAATTGCTCAAGAGGGAGATTATTGGCTCTCTTTGTTTATCAGTTAGGGCATCATTTTTTGTAATTTGTCGAAATTAGAAGTGGTTTGAACCTCCTATGGTCGACCACTTGGTCTGTAAATGTTATAAATAACACTGAGGTGGTCAGATGATTGTTAAGTGGCATAAGCATTAGAATTGTTAGTGTGGTAGACAGAAAAGTGATTTTACTCTGTTTTGAGTTTTTACATTGCCAGATTATGCCAGAATTGTGTTTTTGAGTTTTTATGGTGAATTCGACCTACTGAGTTCGTGGTGTACTTTTAGAGAGTGACCAAGACTTGTTGGGGGGGGCCACCAGAATTTTGGTAATTTTCTTCATGTTTGTTTATGCATTTCATAATTTAATTGTTCTCTTTATTTTCTGTACATGCATATTTTTATTGGGTTAACTAGTTTGTTGTAGTTTAATTGTTTTGACTCTCTTTTGCAGGTTAGAATGATGAAATGTCTTAGCATGCATTGATATTGTAGATTAGGAACAGACTTGCAAGTCTCTATACTAACCCCGTGTGCAATTAGATGTTAGATTATGCTTTATTTTATGATTTTGTAGTCAATTTTAAATAGAGTTTTAATTTGGGTTCTCTTCGACAAGGATTTGATGGATGGATAGAATTAATTCCAGTTTTTAATTAAATCTTTCTTGTTTCAGTTTTATATAGATCTTGTTTAATTAGTTGTTGGTTAATGTAGATTGTTAGTTTAATTTTCAATATCATAGTTTAATTTCTATTTTTAATCATTTCTTTATTGTTGTTTGAATTGTTAGAATAGACATAGCATAGTTTCATTTTACGTAATTTCCTTTCCTAGAATTAAATTGCAATTATATTTGTTAGTTAATGGTTCAATCTAGTTTTGCTTACATAGTGTAGAAGTATAATGACGATCTGGTTATGTTGTTGATGGTTTATACATGAATATGCAGGGTATCTAACATTGTTTTGTCATGGCTAAATTCTCATTGGATTGTTTAATCCATACCTTTCACTTTGCCATCGAGATATCATCCAACACCGAAGACATTCACACAACCACCAGCATTATATTTGAATTTTCATAGGTTAAAAGATAGTTTTCCTGTTTTCATAGATTAAGAAATAGTTTTCTTGCTTTCATAGATTAAAATAAATAGTTTTCCTGCTTTCATAGATATAGTTTCTTTCTTTCATAGATTAGAATAAATTTTCATTGTTGTTGTAGGATAGATAGACTTTGCTTTGATAGATTAGACAGTAGTTTGCTTATCATAGACTAATCATTAGTTGGTAGTTCTTCTTGCTTTCAATAAAATAGATTTCCTTTCATGCATTAGAAATAGTTTTTCATTAAGAATTTAATCCACTTGCCTCTTAGGATAGATAGTTGTTCAATGAGAAGTTTTAATTTGATTTCTTGCAGTAGTTGATTTCCTTTTCTTACTTGTCTATTTGCTTTAGTAGTTTAGTTAGGTGTCTTTACTTACTTGTCTATTGTTTTAGTAGGTTAGTTAGGTGTTTTTTTCTTGCTTGTCTATTTGCTTTAATAGGTTAGACAGGTGTCTTTGCTTACTTGTTTACTTATTTTCTTTCATAGGATAGTTTCTCATTAAATGTAGGTTGGAAAGTTAAAATTGTTTTCTTTTGTTAGTTGCTCATTATTATGCTTAGTGGTTTTCCTTTTCTTAATTTTGAACTAGTTTGCTATGAATAGGGTTTTTGACTTTCTTTTCTTAGGACTATCCATCGATCCTTGGCCCAAAAGTACTTAGGTTACCAATTTTCAATTTTCTTAGTAGGGTTTTTTCATTAGATAGCTTTGTTTGAGTAGATTAGCCTTAGATAGATACCTTCCTTAGTTAGACTATACTCCTACCAACCTTCTACCTTTGGCATATATTTTTCTACAACTCTAAGTTTACTTACCCTGGGTTGACAATTTAATTAAGAGTTTTTTGTGTCTTTTTAGTGCATATAGAACACCCATAAAGTATAACATCAAATGCCAATTTGACTTGGCATAATTGATCGTTCCCTGTAGAATGGTGTTGAGTGACTTATTCATAGATTCCACCTAACCTTTCTCTTGTGGGTAATAAGGTGATGACTGTTCTTGTCTCAACCCTAGCTTTGACGTTAATTCATACATCATTTTGTTCTGAAAGTGACTGCCATGGTCAGTGACAATCTCCTTCAGGACACCGAACCTTTCTATTATCCGATTAAACAAGAAGAGAGTTGTTGCCTCTCCATCATCCTTGAACGTTGGCATAGCTCCGACCCACTTGGTTATGTAGTATACTAATACGATGATATAACGGTGCCCTCTGGCTAAGTGGGGGTGGCATGTAGTATAATCAATCCCCCACTTGGTGAAAGGGCCAACTGTGATGACAGGAAACATGGGAGCAGGATGTGCGCTCATCTTCTGTGAGAATATCTGACACGGGTGGCATTTCTTTACCGATTCAACGCAATCTTTGATTAACGTCAGCCACTAGTAACCATCTCGTAGAATATTTTGGGATGTTTCCAACCCAGAAAAATGACCATGACATGCTCCAGTGTGGAAGTCGTTAACAACGAGTTCTGCTTCCTCATGGGTGAGACACCGGTGAAGGATGCAATCTATACCTCGACAATACAGAGTGTCTTCGAGAATAAGATAGTTTTTTTGCCTGATGGTGTATACTTCGACACTCATCATGAGAAGTAAAGGTGCGGCACTTCAAACTCTGGAGATAGACTAGTATATCTCCATACCAGGGATCCAAATATGCGATCAAAAACATATCTCCTTTAATAGGTGACTCTTTAGGTATAACATCACCAGACTCGACCAAAAGTTTCGAGATGAGTTCCACAAAGACCAATGACATTTTGGATTTCATCGAAACAAAATCCAAGTCAAATTTTTGGAGGATAACTATCCATATACTAGTCTTTCCGTCGATTATGCGTCATGTCAACACATACTAGAATGGATTCACAAGGGAAATGATGGTGGTCTTGTGACACAGGATATAGTGACGGAACCATTGGATAGCATGGACTGATGCCAACACAAGTTTATCAACATGGGAGAAGTTGAGTTCTGGTCCAACCAGGCCTCGGTTTAGGTAGTAAATCACATGCTCTTCAAGAAAAACATCTTCTTGAACCAATACCATGTCGATGGTCGAATATGCAACTAAGTACAATATAAAATCTTTATTATAATTGGGTGGTTGAAGTAGGGGGGAAGACGTGAGGGCACATTTCAACGCTTCGAAAGAGCGTTGAGCAGCTTCATCCTAATGGAAAGGAACATCCTTCTTTAGTAAACACATGAACCCTTTTGTGATCTCGGCATAGTTTGCGATGAAACGCCATAAAAAGTTATTTTTTCCCTGTAAACTCTGAAGTCGAGGGACTCTGCACAGGGGAGGAAAATGAACTATCACCTCAACCTTTAGAGGATCGACCATGATCCCTATTGTCGAAACTATGAAACCTAGCATACGACCCGACGTCATGCAAAAATTGAATTTTTTTGGATTCAATTGAATCCGATAGTAGCGACATTGCTCAAAGATAAGTTAGAGTTGTGTAGGATGATCATCCCTCTTACAAGATCGTGATTCTAAATCATTGAGATAAGCCCCAACTAGGTGTTTGAGATCGTGGAAAGAAAAAGACATGGCCCCACTGAAAAGTGGCTCCAACATTCGTCAAGCCAAAATGCATATTTCGATAAGAAAATGTACCCCATGGACAAATAAAATTTATTTTATGCTAGTCCTCAGGTTTGATTTGTATCTGATTATATCCTGAGAAACCATCCATGAAAGAAAAGACCTCACAGCCTACGCATTCGTTGACTATCTGGTCAATAAATGGGGTGGGAAAATTATCCTTTGGATGGGCCTTGTTCAAATCACATAAGTTCATACATACATGAATTGTACCCTAATCTTTGTTGACTGGAATGGGATTCGACACCCATTGGGTCAATTGGACGGGGTAGATGAAACCAACTTTGAGTAGTTTCTCTACTTCAGCCTTAATAGTTGGTGCTTTTCGAGGATTGATCAGATGAAACTTTTGTCGGACCGGCTTGGCATCAAGATAAGTCATAATATCATGTTCGACGATCCTTGGATCAATTCCTGGCATTTCCTATAAGACCAAGCAAAAACATAGTGGAATTATTTAAATAAATTTGTTTAGATTTGAATCTCGTTAGGGGAACAGTTCACTCTGATTAAGAAATTCTCCACAACACCAGGGGTTCTAGTGATATCATTGGGTATCATTTTAGCGATGGTTTCCATATTACCCTCATCATAAACTATGTGCGTAGCCAGAGGATTGATAAGACAATACCTATCTCTAGTCATAGTCAACTCAAATTATCTTACCTCTATTCTTCCTAACTCTGGGAGGAAATATGATCTTTGATGGAGATCATTCCAGGGTCTGTCTGGACCAGTCAATGCCTCTACAATCTCCTTTTCAGAGGGTAATACCAAGTCAAAGGAATCAATAGTGGCAAGGGAACCTTGATCTTAGGTAGGCTCGAGAACAGGATCTAACTCCAGTACAGGAGTTGGATCAGGGTCGGCTAAAGGTTTTTGTATTATAGAGTACATAACGTATGCCATGGACAAGGGCATGGACATGTCGTGGTTCCATATCCCTTCCATTACGGATGATGGGGAAGGAAGAATCCATGGATCATTAAATTAAGTCGTGCGGAAGGACGACACTGAAAAGATTTTATCCTTAGGCTGGTCGGGGAAAATCAATATCATTTTGACATCCCCGAAAGGAGGCAGGTAATTGAAAGTACCCATGAGAGGTAGACACAAAAAAAACCCCACATCGATGATGTCGGGTAGTGTGTTATCAATCATTGGGACTGTGGATTCCCCCGATGAAGCGTCAAGTATGGAGACGGAAAATTGATCAATGGTCATGATTCGGTCCTCATGTGGAAACAATAAGACCGAAAAAACGGTCACAACCACTGCATGCATGGAATATGTCCAACTCCTTCCTAACAGGAGGTTGTAGTCGAGAGGCGCAATGACCACTTCAACTTCAACGCACATGGTATTCCCTCCTAAATGCATGAGGAAAGAAGGAATGATTCCATGAGGCCTGAAAGAATGACCATCGAATGTTGTAATAAGAGTACGTGAAGGAGATAGAATGGGTTGGCCAATGGCCTTCCAACATTCCAATGACATCACACATGTCGAGGTGCCCTCGCCAACCAATGTATGAAAAATATTTTGGTTAGACGATTTCGTGGGGTGAGACACTACTATCTGAAATGTGACATGGTATGGGAGACGAGGCTTCAAGTCGGTTATATCAAGCGTGATATTTCATGGATTACATGTCTTAGTGGATCCTAAGGCCGCTAGCAGAGCCTTTCTCTGCGAAGGGAAGCTCTGGAGGACCTCCAAAGTAGACATCGTGCAAGGGGTTTGTGAAAAATCCTCCAGCACAGAGTAGTTTTGGGTAGCCCTTGCATTTTAATTATGTGAATAATTCTTGAACGCCCCTTTTAGGATGCATGTCATTGTTTCACCCATCATTCTCTCAATCTAGAGAGGAAAATATAGGTTTTTGGCTTATTTTCCATTTTCGGCAGTACTTAGCATTCAATAATCATGTGCCCTAGTAGCTATGTGAGATTAACCTTTCAACAAATAGACATTTGAAGTTGAGGGATTTCTAGATGATGAAGGGGATCCATGACTTCCCCCATCCACATTCACAGAGGCTTGAGTTAAATTTTTCCCATGAGGAAATGGGTTTGTTAACACTGGAGGTTGTTGTTGCACCAATAACTTTTGGGCCTTCGGGAGTCCAGGGCACAGGTGAGTCGGGTGGTATTCCACACAGAGGTTGCACGGATACTTTGACTTATTTCTCTTTGTGTTTCCCCCACTAACATTATTGGTGGGTTTCTTATCCCCCTTACCCTTGCTTCATTGTTTTTTCTTCCCTTAGGCCTGTTGGTTGGCCTTTGGGTTCGTCGATTTCACGTTGTGTACATCCGACGTCTGAGCAGGGGGATTAGTTGAACTAAGAGTTGGGTTGGCCACTGTCTGTTGTATCGACAATTTTTTAATTGGTTTGATAGGGGATCAGTGGGATTTGCTTGTGCTGAACCAAAAATGTTGTCAGCATGTGGTCCAGACTTATGTCTGGTCTTATCAAGAATAGACCATGGGGAATCCCGAAAAACTTTGTAAAGAAAACCAAATTGAGAGTAAATCATCTCTAGCTGTTGAGATCTCATTATTGCTTCTTCCTCTGAAAAGACCCCTGACATTGCTACGTCCTTGGATAGCTGGGGTACCAAATAATTAAGGAACCATTCCGGCAGGAATCCTGGTGGAACTAGTACTTTAATCAAACTCTTCCAACACCACCATTCTCATATGTGATCAGAGATATGGTCAACCTTTGTCTCCTCAAAGTTGGCTAGTAGTTATGTGTCGACATCGTATCTCACGGGTAATTGAAAATGGTTTAAGAAAACCATTGCCAATTCGCCAAAAGTAGAGTATCCTGAGCGGTCCAGCTCGATGTACCATTTCACAACACTCCTAATAAGAGTGCATTGAAAGAGAAGCAACTGGAAAGAGACGTCTCTCAAAGATTTGGATGAGCACCATAGGTGAAATGTAGTCACATGATCACCTAGATCTTCGTTAGGCTTACCTTTGAACTTTGGAATGTCCAAGGGCAACTTGGTCAACATATCATGACAACGTGGATCATGACATATTGGGTCATTCAATAACCTTGACAAGTCTGGAAAATCCAAAGTTTCCAGAAAAGGTAGCTTAGGTTGTTGAGTATGTACAGGAGGATAGGAGTCTGGGATTTGGATGGCACCAAGTTGCGAGGAAAAGTTAGGTTGTTGGCCTAGGTTCTGGTAAAAACCATGGCCTAGGCCAGCATTTTGGTTTTACACTTGTTGAGACGTCATTGGTTGACCCCCATAGTAGGACGTTGAGGGTTGATAAGGGATTTCTCTTGACGTAGTGTTCCAAAGGTTCTGGAAAGGGTTACCCCCTGCCGATCTGACGGTCATAGGTCATGAGCCTTGCATGGGGTTCCATTGACCATGGAAGGGGTTGCCCCCGGTCGACATCCCTGACGAGGGAACTGATCCCTACCATGGATTCCAAGGTCGTTGAAAAGTGTGTTCCCCCTAAGCAGGAATAGTACCTTGCACAGGATTTTGTGATCCAAAACCAAGGTTTCCCCCGGCCGAGATGGCAGCCGATGAGAATGCGTTGTTACCAAACACGTCAAACAAAGAGAAAGGAAAATAACCCACCGGTGTGGTACTAGAATAAGGTCCTTGAGTACATGCTCTGGACAGGTTGTGGTTCATGGTCGGCCAGACGAGTTGCTGAGAAGCACCACCAAGTGAGGGGCTTGACAGAGGTATATGACCCCCGCCATAAGGGAAAGCATTATAAGGGGCTGAGGTTCCCCCCATGGACCCTTCCAAAGGAGCATTTGAGCTCCCTGACCCCAAACCCAAATTCTGTAGGGTGGAGTAGAAAAGGACCGATATCATGTCAAAGTTGGGCATCTCATATGAAAATGGAGGGCCCGTCGCACTCTGGTAAACGGTGTAGTGATTGACGCCATGGACGGAATCGGATCACTACCCGAGGTAGAGGAAGTTGAGACCATAGTGGCCCAAACCTACGAAGGTGATTTAGGAGGTAGAATTCCCCCATTTATGGAAGTCATAGAGGGAGTATGAGGACTCCCTAAAGAAGTAGCATCATTTGCTTCCATCACTTCTTGCAGGATTATCTTATGCTTGTGATGCATTACCCTTGGAGGGGAAATCTGTATCAGAAGTAGCGTTGACAAGTTAGTGATTGGAGAGTTATACAGACTGATAGCTTCCACTCCAAGGTCATAAATAGTTGATCCCTATAGAAATGAATGTTCTCCACTCAGAGATGGCTCGGGTACAGCTTCCTATAGCCCGATCGCCTCAAATGACCCTTCATGGTCAAGTCTTCACCTTCGTGGTGGCGATGGTGTCTCCAATCTAACCGGTGGCAGGCCCAAAATCCTTCACGACCGACGGAGCTCTTGATATTCCACTATGTGAGAAGATCAATGACACACTAAGGATTTCTAATGTTGAATACCAAAACACGCTCTAGAAAAATTTCCTATAAGATGCAACAAGCAAACCACTATTACTAGTTTGAAGAACAATTACAACATCCAACACTAGAGAAACTTACTGGTGCAAGTTCAACTTGAACACGAAAGTACCCACCCGATATACTTTGCAAAGCATGGCCCAATGTCTGCCCTAGCTACCACAGTATACCCCCATAGTCACCTGTGTAAGTCCCTAAAATCAAAGGCAACTAGGTTTCCAACTCGTGAACAACTACCAGGCAGGTACAGTAGACAGTCGGGTGGACTACAATGAGCAGGGTATCAAGAATGAAACCTATCGAGCGTATCTAAATAAATTTCTCTGGAATATGATTGAGGGCCTCAAATGGATTCGAGACCCACGAAGCTCCATGGAAAATGTGATCAACATAATCCCAAGATAAGTCCTCTATTTGCATTCCTCCGCTACGATTGGTCGGACTTTGGAGGGGTTGTTTTTTTATCGATTCCCTTCTCTGTTTTTCTGAGTTATTGACCAAGGGTTCATTTCATTTGGGGTTCCTACTATCAGACTAATCGGTAGGTGTGGACACTAAAAGATCTCCCTAGATCCACCTAGATCTAGAACAAAACAGGACAGGACATGACTCTTTCCCTAAGTTTTGACCATTGAATTAGCTAATAGGAAGGAACAAGTAACATACCTTTGTATCGCTTCCTAGGGTCTATGTTGCTCCTGCTTCACTCTGGTGCTCTTGTGAGGTCAAGACCAAGACAACACAAACCAACCAAAGTGAAGATGGCAAAATATATTCAACAGTCAACTTATGTGTATGATCAAGGAATTACACAATAAAGTGAGAATAGCTTTATGGGAATGGGACATGCCACTGTATCATATTAATTGAAAGTAGAAGATTACAACCTGATCACCTTGATGTTACAAGCTTCCTTTCAGTGGCTCTTGGCTCCAACACACACTTGCTCAATCCTAGCATGAAGAAGATCAAATCCTCTTAATAGACTTGCTAGAGTTTCCAAGCTTTTGTTCAAGTTAAGTCCTTCACACAATTCTTTCACCAATTCTCCAATGAATCTTGCTTAACCTTTTCCATGAGAATTCCATCAATATATAGGAGAGA
>ML782396.1:316021-342200 GCA_009831015.1 Picea engelmannii | reverse complement strand
TTCCATCAATATATAGGAGAGAATGAGATGGTTACTTGGATAAGAATGATCCCACAATATCAGGGAATCCAGTACAAGGATAACCATTTGAATGCCAACCCATTCTTCTAGAAGATTCCCTTCTAGAACCATCGAGAATCCATATTTATCCAAGCTTTAGAGAAGGTTCGCACCCTAGCCATGTAACACAATGCGAGAAGTTTGCACCCTAGGTTAAGGCAGCCTACGAGAATGGGTCATTCTCACACCTTGGTATATTAGAAACATGTGAATTCTCTTCAAAAGCATGTTTTCTAAGAAGAGATGAATGTCAATTTACTCAGGAGAAAGTTCTTATGAGGAGCCTAAGTACACCATCATCAATACACCATCATGATGACCAAAATCATGGGTAACAGTTCTAAAAAAGACTCTAAAACTATCGGCCCTCCTAGTAAACCAGAAGGTAACACAACACCTAGAAGGCACTGTGCAGTCTCGCTCGAGATAGCTTTAAATGAGTGGTTGTAAGACTCAGGTGTTTATAGCCTAGGATAGAGTAGGGGACAAGTGTTTCTTGGTTAAGGCCAGATACCGTGAGCGGTAAGGGAAATGACTTGTTCCTTGGATGTGCATACATATATCCCACAGTTTTATTTAAGAAAAGTATAAACAGATTCATAACAATGTATTAACTCATTCGTCAAGCTTAACCCTTAATTTTTTGAAAGAAAGAAGAGACATGCATACATTTAACACATTACACGAGGATTATCGTGGTTCACCCCCTCCTAATCTATGTCCACAAATATTTGTCTATGGGCTCTTTTATTATGGCATTTATGTATTTGTTGAGACCTGAAATTGACATTCTCATTACCCTATTATACTCTTCACCTATACCTTTTTGGCCTACCTAAAGCTTGAGTGAATGACAAGAACATTACCAATTTCCAGTAATAAGGTCATAAGGTAAAGTATGGTTAATTCATGTATTTTGTGGTTTATTGAGTTACGGAAGTAAATATTTCATGTACTAATGATCGATTTGTCATATGTGAATCTTTGACCTCTACATGTCTAGCATTCTTGTACCAACTCTGTCGTGATCCGGTACATGCGGACCAATATTGTTGCTATCTTATCCAATACCAAATGCATCTGGTACTAAATCTTACCTGTCGTGATTTGGTACCAATGGCCATGATCTGTTATGATCTGGTACCAACGGCCACGCTCTGTCATGATCCGGTACCACCTTTTGTGCACTGTCATGATCCGGTACCATCTACCTGTTACGATCTGGTACTCACATAGAAGAGCCCAGTGCACTAAGTTAAGTTCCAGATCTCTCCTAAGTCAATTGATGGATGTCTATTTTCTATAATAAGGATAGTTTGTTGATTCCCTCATCCTCATGCACTTCGTGTCATGAGGATGAAGCTAAAGATGTAACTGAATGATTAAACTTAACAACTAATTGATTTGCAAATCACTTCACCTCCTTGTGTTTCACGATGCAGACTATTAAATAGTCATGGGAAGGATGGTAGAAGAGTAGGAGAGTTAGAATATCATCAATATGTAAGAATCATATGCTAGTACAGAACATATTTCTAAGTGAAGATTAATGGAATGTCATTTTATCTCCATATTTTGATTATCTATGATTAAGAATGAGTTGAGTTGTTAAAGAGAGTTTTGATTTTATGTTTTGAAGTGTGAGTGAGAGTAATGTGTGTATTAAAAGCAAGCTTCCTGTAGACTTCAGCAGCTGACCTGTTGAAGTGGCAAGGGCCCACTTCCCAACAAAGGTCAGCCTCTTTGTAGATTAGCATTAGTGTTTGTTTTCAATAGTATAAACATTGAATTAGCTAAAGCTTTAACTCTGTTAGATGATAGCAGTGTATCTTAGATTAAGATTTCCATTCTATAATTGCTTAGAGATCTTTAATTACTTTGTTTTTGCATATGTTCTGTTTATGTTCTCATGAGTTTGATTTCCTTGAGTGATCATAGTTGTTGGCAGCAATAGTCAACACTACTTGGATAAGAACTAGTGAAGTTCATTGTGAACCACAGCAGAACCAACCTATTGACTATTGAACTACCCATGCTATGTTGATTGATGTGTGATTTCCTTTGAGAAAGTGTAGATTGCATAGTTAGTTTTCTGGGTCAGACATTAGAGTCGATCTATCAAACCAATTCCATCTCATACTTGCATGTGTGATAATGGAATAGATAGCCTCTCTGTGAAAGACAACCAAACTGCATTGTACTTTACCATTTTGATTTGTTCCCAGCATACATAATCTAGTTTGAATCTATACTCGTGACATTAGCAATTACCTTTCTTACTGGTGTCTTGTAACTCTATTGATTACGAATCTCAGATTGATAATTAATGAGTGCATTATATTAGACATATAAGTAGCACAACATTTTGGCATCGTTGTCGGGGAGTTGCAAACAGTAGGAAGTAATTTTTAGCTTAGATTGTTTGCATAAATTTTAATGTTTTAAAAGGCTGCTTGAGGGAGGAGGATAAAGTGAAGAGCCACGCGACCACTAGAGTGGGGTTCTCTGAAGCCAGGTTTCCTTCTTACCTTCTATATAGAATTAGGATTTAAATTTAGCTAAAGAATCAAATTTCCATTTTATGCATAGATATAGAGATAACAAGGGTAGATTTGTAATCTCCAAAGATTCAAAAACAAACCCCCCCACTAATCCAACTGGAACTGGTGAGGAAAAATTCCACTAGCAGAAAATTCAAGGGGAGCCAGGGAGGCTCTAGAAGGATAACCTAAAACGGAAGAATCAGTATTGGAACAGGCAGAACATGAGTCTGCTGAACATTTAGGAGACACAGAAAATCCAGTTTTTGAACCATCCATCAGTAGAATTGCAAAAGAAGAAGGAAATGTAGCTACAGAGACTGGGACCTTTGGGTTTCCAATCTTGGATATTTCCAGAAACGTCAGCATGAAGAATATCCCACTGTCATCATTACCCACTTTCAGAGGTATGTCAACTGAAGATCCATATTTATTTTTATTTGAGTTTGACATATTATATAGAAGCAATAACTACTCAGACAATGCCCAAAAACTTAAGCTTTTTCCTGCTACAATGAAAGATTCATACTTAAGATGGTTCATGAGCTTAGGAGAAAATACAATCCTTTCTTGGGATCAAATGAAGGACACATTTTTACGAAAATACCAAGACTATTGTAAGGATAATGTTAAAAATGACATTTTTAAAATGCATCAAACATAATATGAAAGTCATGAAGACTACATAGAAAGGTTCTTATACAACTATCAATAGTCAAAACTATTCACCTCAGACCCAATTGTAGTAAGAACTGTATTCTTGAAAGGTCTTATGGATGATTGCATAGAAGTTTTAAAATTTTTGAGTTCAGGAGATGTACACCAAAAACCTTTTTCAGAAATTACAGATTACTGTAGGAGATACTCAAGAGGACAAGATAAAATAGGCAAAGGACCAAGAGATCCTTTTAGTAGAAATACAAAACAAAGTTTAGCGACTGTCACTAGAACTGAGTTAGGAAACTTGTTGGAGAAATTTAAAATAGACATCTTGAGCACAATAAGTAACCAATTAGATACTCTGAAACTAAAAAAGAAACAAGAAGAAGATTCTTTAGCAATATTTTTTCATAGATGTCGAAAGAAGCACAACAACGAGAAATAATGCCCATTAAATGTCATAGAAATCTATGGTCTGTGTACACTAGAACACCCCACATCTGAGTGTCCAACGCTTCTTGAACTACAAGCCATGTATAGGGGAGGAGGAGTCTTACAAGAACAGCCATACCCTTCTAGAAGACCTTGGAGAGCCCAAAATCCCAATACATTTTATGATCCTAATACACAATATCAACAACAACAATGGGGTCCTTCCCCAATGACTTATCCATAATGGACACCTCAGCAAACTCAGCCTTGGCAACAAGGTTGGAGAGGACCTATGTATGGAAATACCTCTTACCCTACATATCCACAGTACCCTGCAAACATTTCCCAATTATTACTTGGATTCAACCCACCACAGATGCAATCTTTACTCCCACCTCCTATACAACAACAATTTACAACCCCCTTGAATCCTAATTAGCAGCAGCAAGTATCTATAAATCCCAATCAACAACCACAAAACCAAGCTACCCACAATCCTCCGAGACCAACAACAATCCCTGCCCAGCCAATCCCTAACCCCAATAATCAACCCACCCACCCTGTGCAGAATACAGAAGTTCAAACCTTTCCCACCTATGAAATTCAACTATGATCAGGGAAAGTTGTAAACCAATCAAATCCTGCAGTAATAATTTAGGAAGAAAATGATAATCATTTTGAGGAAGAAAACACTCAAACCACCCCTATAGAAGAATATGCCTCTCCTCCTATACCAATCACTTCTCAGTCTGTACGAGTACCCCAACAAATTAATATGCCACCTTATCCGAAAAGACTGTTAGTGAAGAAGCCTGACCCACCCTTGCACAAAGATATAGAAGATGAATTACGAAATGTGTGCATAAAAATACCTTTGCTACAAGCTATTAAGGATATCCCTATTTACGCCAAAAATATAAGGGATCTTTGCATTAAGAAACAAGGAAGGAATAATAAGGAACCTCCTCTTGTTCAGGTAGTGGGATAATTATCCGAATTCATTTTTGAAATGCCATACAAATATAATGATCCTGGAAACCCAGTTGTCACTATTGAAATTAATTGCATTTCTCTACCAAATACACTCATTGATTTGGGTGCAGCTATTAATGTAATGCCTTTTGAAACTATGCAGAATCTCCAAATTGATCAGCTCAGACCCACCCAAACCATGATCAAGTTGGAAGATAAGTCATTCATTAGCCCTGCAGGAAGTCTAAATGATGTCACAGTCACCCTAGCTTCTTGGGAATATCCAATAGACTTTTTAGTCATCTATTCTAAATCATCCTCCAAACTAGGACACCCTATGGTTCCTGGTCGCCCTTGGCTGGCCATAGCAGATGCCTTTATCAGCTGTCAATCTGGTGAGATGACTATATCCAGTGGAAAACATAGCCAAAAAATTGTTCTCTTCCCTCCTGCCCAACCAGCAGAGGAAATACCTATTTGGTTAGAAAACCCTTATGGAGAGGAAGATTGTATCAAACCTCTGTTAACACTTAAACAGGTAAAAGGAATACAAGAAAAATCAGATGAACAAGTCTTAAGCTTATTTTTGGCTGACACAAATTGCATTGAATACCCAAGGTCTTTTGCAGAATTGTCACATATTTTTAGTTTTGAATTTCAACAAACTTGGAACCTTGATATCACTCAATTATACACTTTATCACCAACCTCCTCAGATAAGGAAGAAACTACTGAACTTGTTGAGATTATCCTAGGAAAACCTTTGTATATCAACTCTAGTTTGGAACCAGAACAAAACACACAAGTGATTGAAATGCTCCAAAGACAATTTGATGCCTTTGCATGGGATTCTACAGACATGAAAGGAATTCACCTTGACACATGCACACATCATATCTACACTAATGACCAAATCAGACTAGTCAGACAACCTCAGCGAAGAATGAATCCAGCCCTTAAAGATATTGTAAAAGAGGAATTGCAAAAACTCCTTCGAGCCAATCTCATATACCCCATTTCAGATAGTCAATGGGTATCTCCACTTGTCATAGTTCCCAAGAAAAATGGTAAGTGGAGGATATGTGTAGATTTTAGGGAGTTAAACAAAGCCACCCATAGGGATTACTTTCCCTTACCATTTATTGATCATATGTTGGATACCCTATCCGGAAAGAAGTATTTTTCGTTCTTGGATGGGTTTAGTGGTTACAACCAGATACAAATAGCACCCAAAGACTAGGAAAAGACCACTTTCACCTTCCCTTGGGGCACATATGCTTATAAGGTTCTCCCTTTCGGACTTTGCAATGCCCCAGCCACTTTTCAAAGAGCTGTCCTAGCCATTTTCTCTGACTTGACCAATGATTGTGTGGAATTCTACATGGATGACTTTACAGTCCATGGACAAGACTTCCAGGAAGATTTGGCCAGTTTAGAAAAAGTCTTGATTAGGTGTAAGGAAACTAACCTTTCCCTAAGTAACAAAAAATAAAAAATGATGCTCACTGAAGGTATTGTTTTGGGACATCACATTTCCCGTTCTGGCATGAGAGTTGATCCGACAAAGATTTATATCATCACACAAATTAGAATACCTTCCTCACAAAAGGAAGTCTGGAGCTTTTTAGGACATGTTGGCTACTATAGAAGATTCATTCCGAATTTTACAAGCCTAGCTACCCCTTTATTTAAATTATTGTCTAAAGAAGCTGAATTTAAGTGGGATGATGAATGCCAAATATCTTTTGAAATTCTAAAACATAAATTATCAACTACCCCTGTATTAAGAGGACCAAATTGGTCCCTTCCTTTTCATATCTGTACCGATGCCTCAGACACAACCCTTGGGGCAGTCCTTGGACAAAGAGAAAATCAAATGCCCTATGCTATTTACTTCATCAATAAATATTTGTCTCCAACTGAAGTTAATTATACGGTTACAAAAAAGGAATTGCTAGCTGTAGTTTATGCTATCAATAAATTTAGACACTATATTACAGGATATCAAGATTTTGTACACACTGATCATTCAGCCATCTGATTCTTAATGAACAAACCTGTAACAAATCCTAGAGAAACAAGATGGATTTTATTATTACAAGAGTTTAATATCAACATTATTGATAGACCTAGTAAAGATAATCTTGAGGCTGATTTCTTATCTAGAATGATTCATCTGGGAGATAATGCACCAGTAGAAGATACCTTTCCTGATGAAAATTTATTTTCTATTTCTACATTCACTCTGTGGTATGCAAATGTTGCTAACTATCTTGTGATAGGTAAGATGCCTCAAAAATTGTCTCCTAGAGAAAAACAGAAAGTAATTCAACTAAGTGCAAATTACATGTGGCATGATGATTGCCTCTACAAAACAGGACCCGATTTGGTGATTAGGATATGTGTAAGGGAAGATGAAATTCATGATATTTTACAAGCCTGCCATGATGGCCCTTGTGGAGGACACTTCGTAGACAAAAGGACTGCTTACAAAGTTCTACAATCAGGTTACAACTGGCCTCATATTTTCAGAGATGCTAAAACCTATGTATCCAATTGTGATGAATGTCAATGAATGGGTAAGCCTATTGCACGAGACCAAATGCCACTTCAAGCCCAAATAGTCATTGAACCATTCGAGAAATGGGCATTAGATTTTGTAGGGCCCATTAACCCTGCATCTAAAAAGAAAAAGTATATACTTGTATGCAGTGACTATGTGACTAAATGGGTTGAAGCAAAGGCTTTACCAGCTGCAAGTGAGAAATCAGTGGTAGATTTCCTTTTTAATGACATTTTTACTAGATTTGGTGTAACGCAAGAAATTGTGACTGATCAGGGAACTCAATTTACCTCTCATCTAGTCAAAGTTGTTACAGAACAATACCAAATCAAACATAGGAAATATACACCCTATCATCCACAAGAAAATGGACAAGTAGAATCCACCAACAAAGTTATTGAGTCCATTCTTACCAAAACTGTACAGCTGCAACATAAGGATTGGGCTGACAGATTATTAGAATCCTTATGGGCTTATAGAATCACCTGGAGGAATACAACAAGACATACACCCTATGAGTTAGTGTATGGGAAGCATGTGCTTCTCCCTATAGAATTTCAAATCAAAACCTTCAGGACTGTAGCATAAGTTGGCATGAACTTGGATGAAGACCAACAACAAAGACTATTGCAGCTTAATGAGTTGGATGAAACTAGGTAGGAAGCACTTCAAAGGACTACCCTCATTCAAGAACAGAGAACAAAATGGCATGACAAGTATATCAAAAAGAAAAAATTTCAACAAGGAGATTGGGCCCTATTGTATGACAACAGATTCAAGAACTTTAAAGGTAAGTTAACCACCCCTTGGATGGGACCTTACGAAATTGAAACTATCTACGATAATGGTTCAATCAGGATAAATAAAATTAATGAACAACAGACAACACTACTTGTGAATGGTCACGGGTTGCGAGTTTACAACAAACCTCTATCAAAAGAAGAATTTATGACTCGTATACTACAGAAATTAGACACGCAGATGATCAGTAAGGAAGGAGATCCTCCTACTGACCCACATTGATTGATTGGTTTATTTGAAACTTTTTGTACATAGGTGTGGATCGAATTTTGTTAATAAGTTGAAGGTAACAAAAGACTCTTACCTCCTTTTGTTTTACTTCTAAAAATTTTCTTTTATTTTGTAAGAAAATTTTTATCATCTATTTGATCCTTCATAAACTTGTTAAACATCAGTTGTAGGCATCAACATATTCTATTATGTTCTGGTCCAGTACCGGTCCAGTACCAAAATCTGTCCTTCTACAGTACTATCAAGACATATTGACAAAGCATATTCCAAAATCTTATGTCAATGAAGCCATGCAACAACCACTTAATATGGAACCATGAAGCCAAAAGCACTCTCAAATGGTAGCCCTTCTGTTGACAACTAAAGGGAAGTATTTTAATTTCTTTTGGTTTTGTTGCTGAGAAAAACTTTAATTTCTTTTGGTTCTGTAGCTGAGAAGTATTTTAATTTCTTTTGGTTTTGTTTCTTAAAAACAAAATAAAAAAAGGGGCACCATCTTTCCCTATGATTGCTCAAAGAGCCATAATCCACTTTAAAGACTAGAAGTTGCCTTTACCTAGTATTTCAACATGATTTAAAGAAAAAAATATGTTAGCCTATAAGCAACTATCTCACCCTAACCAGACTTCAATCGTATTCATTGGATTATCTTATTAAAGAGTAACATATGAGTATATGAACACTCTCTACCATGGGAACACTACCAAAAATTTTATGGCAGAGGATGTACCAGTACCCCAAGGAAACTTTAGGTCATTCTCTTATGGACAACTTCAGACAAAATTATATATCTGGATCACTTTAAAGAAATAACGTGTATAAAATTTTATTTTTCCTTCAGACAAATCTTTAAAATACATACAAAAGAAGAGTATATTCCTTCCAACCCAATACCATCCCACCCTGTAAAAAGGTTTTTAGACGAGCCTCCCCTATCATCGTGTAAAGAACTCTTTAATACAAACCAAAATAGGTGACTATGGACAAGAAGCTTCTGATGGAAAAAGGGTTTAAGAGACTAACCTTTCAGGAAACTTAACAGGTCTGCTGGCAGTAGGTACCAGTCTGTGGTATGACTAGGCAAACCCATCAGGGTACTGAACAGGCCTTTGGCAATGGGGCATTCTGCCTGGGGAAGGCACCTCTCACTAATTATCACAACTACCCCACTGGAGTATTGAACAGGCTTGCGGGTAGTGGTTTCTGGTTGAAACATGTCTCATCTATACTTGTCTGATTGAAAAATCCACTTTTTTCCATCTAAAACAAAAAGAGTAAAGGTCATTATTGGCTTTCATGAGATACAAATCCCAGATGAATTAGCAATATAATTCTCCAAGCAAATGTCCATTTGAGAATCACCCTAAGTCAACTTACTGGTTTGACATATAAAGCCTACACTATCTAAGAAGGAAACTTCTTAAGAGTGGAACCCTAACTCGGGAGCCTAATCTACTTATAATCTTAAATTTATCTATAACAACCAATGATAGTAAATCTTTGAAGCAAGTTAGGTGGGATATGTTCTTTTGGAAAACATATATGTATTCCCATGTTTCACTGTTGAATGCTACCTCTGTCAATAATCCATTAAAAGCAGGGAAATTTCATTTTTGGCATGAGATGCAAACATACATATTCCCATGTTTCACTGTTGAATGCTACCTCTGTGAATAATCCATTAAAAGCAGGGAAATTTCATTTTTTTGGCATGAGATCATATGATAAGTGATAAGATGTACTTCTAAAAATTTGATTGGTTTCTTTTTCTCTTATCATCTTTCTCCATTATGATATAAATTGATTGAATTTTCTTGCCTACAGAGATACAACATCTTTGGCATGGGGGAAGGTCAAAGAGCCCCTTTAGAACTCTTTTCTAGACTCATATAATCCACCTACAGAACCAAATACAAAGAAGATAAGCACAGAATAACAGAAGTATGGGACATTCTCGTACCAAGTTTTCAAGAAGCTTCAGTCTAAAAGGATGAATCCTGGCAATTTACAAGAAGTCACACATGCTATGAGCAGCGATCATACAAAGGTGAAAGCAAAGGTAACATGGTATTTATTTTCCTATGCTCATAAAACTACAATAAATATGAAAATCTATACTAGATCTTACGACCTTATTAAACCCATGTGCCTATCCCTCATACCCATATGCCTAAACCTAATTAATCCTCCCATAACTCTTGAACATGGTTAAAGGAAAAAATCATATCAAAATATGAAGCATGCATAGCAATGATAACCCATGAATATATTTTGTCCTTAAACAATTCACGAACCTATCGTATATCATGAACCACGATCCAACATTAATTTCACCCCCCGAAAGTCCAATCACCTATTCCAAAATGATTCCCTAATACTCGACGTCTTATCCTCATCATTACAGTAACAGGTAGATATGAAATGGCTTATCTAGTGGCGAATCCATCCAGATAAGCCTCATTTGGTCATAATTTTTCCTTGCAACACCCTCACTTAAACTTACCATTCGCAAAACCATCACCATATTTCCCCTTGTCGTGAGATTTTCTCCATTTTTGAGCCTGCTCCTTTCCAGTACCAAACCCTTCATCAATTAACTAAACCCTTGTGCTACAGCCCAATCCTTTTCTCAACTTATAATGATGGTCATTACTAGACACGAACTGGTTTTCCAAATTTATAGGGAAACCAAGGAATACCAATTATGTCAAGAAAAATATGCTATATTAGGGTGGATACCATTTCTGGAAAAATTTACAAGCTGGAACGAGAAGATATCTCAGGAATTTATATAAGGTTATGATGGAGAGACGGCATGTATAGGAAATCTACAACTGATAATTAATGAAGCAACCGTAAGGGAGGTTACGGGACTGCCTAGAAGAGGAGATAAATACTTCAAAGGTGTAGGAATTAACAAAGAGATGTGCCAACAATTCTTGAAGGAAAATCATCAGCACCCTGACTTTAAGAAAGGGATCCCTAGAAACTACATCAAAGAATAATACCATCCAATGATTCCCAGTCTTCAACGATTTGTCACCTGTGAAGGCAGGTATGTCGTGACTTTCATTTATCACCTTAGGCTCCTATTGCATTTTGAAGGAGGCATTGAAATCGATTTTCCATATTTTCTATGGATGAGTTTGAATAAAATGGTAAAAGGTGTTAAATCCATCTCCAAAATAGAGAAGACTAGAATCTACCATCAAGGTTTCATTAAAATGCTAGTTTTGCATGAGCTTAGCAAATAGAGGATTTGTTGGAAAACCATTATCACACAATAACTTCCCATAGGAAACAAATCTATGGAGGAAACCCGGCATGGTCCAAAGAAAAGTAAGGAACCCCAATAGAAAAAGAGAAAAAAGGATAAAACAACTCCACCATCATCTAGGGTAGTGAGCCAACATGAAAAGGCAGGATCCTCTTCCACGGTCAACAAGACTTTTAAAAGCTCCGAATCAAAAGGTAAAAACAAAGTAGTAGAGGAAACTTCAACGGTGGCAGTTGAGAAAGAGGACCATCAGAAAATGATGAAGAAAAGGAAGCATAGCTCAGAAACTAAAAGTAAATAGTCTGTGGCACAACCCCCTGTCACCATTTCACAATTAGAGAGGAAGAAAAGGAAGCCTGCGAGCATCCCTAATCTGGTACCTCCTTGTAAAAGAACTATGAGGAGCATGGAAAAGAAGGGAAAAACAATAGTTAGTCCTCATACACAGGAAGATCCAATCGACCTTACCTCCCTTTCTGAGAATTTACCAATCCAAGATGACATCCCTAGTCTGACTGAAGAACAAGCCACTATTACTTTATGTGAGATGAGGGAGGAAGTCGAGGAAAGGAAGTGCACCCAGCCAGCAATGGTAGAATCAACAAAGAACTTGACAAAAGAACAAATGAAGAAAAGGATTGGGGAATTACAAAAACAAAATCAGGAACTCCAACAGGAGGTAAAGAAATATCAACTCTTTGATATATATATCAAAAAGGAAAATGAGCATTTGAAAGAAAACAGCCAAAAAATTCAAGACGACCATGAAGAGACCTCTAACAAGCTCAAGAAGGTATTGTGACTCCTACAATATGTTATAGTCATCAAAAGGGAGCTAAGAGAAGAGGCTTCAACCATCAATATCATTGATCCACCAAAGTAAAGAACACAGTCTCAAGTTTTGAAAAATTTTGGGTTTTGTTTTCAGTTGCATGAGGACATGAAATGATTTTGGCATGGGGGAATGTTGAGACCTAAAATTTAAATTCTCATTACCCTATTATACTCTTCATCTATACCTTTTTGGCCTACCTAAAGCTTGAGTGAATGACAAGAACGCTACCAATTTCCAGTAATAAGGTCATAAGGTAAAGTATGGTTAATTCATGTATTTTGTGGATTATTGAGTTAAGGAATTAAATATTTCATGTACTAATGATCGATTTTCCATATGTGAATCTTTGACCTCTAGATGTATAGCGTTCATGTACCAACTCTGTCGTGATCTGGTACCTGTGCACCAAGACTGTTGTTATCTGATCCGGTACTAAATCTTACCTGTTGTGATCTGGTACCAACGACCACGCTCTGTTATGATCCAGTACCAACAGCCACGCTCTGTCATGATCTGGTACCACCTTTTGCGCACTGTCATGATCTGGTACCATCTACCTGTTACAATCCAGTACTCATATGGAAGAGCCCAATGCACTAAGTTAAGTGCCATATCTCGCCTAAGTCAATTGGTGGACGTCTATTTGCTATGATAAGGATAGTTTTTTGATTGCCTCATCCTCATGCACTTTGTGTCATGAGGATGAAGCTAAAGATGTAACCGAATGACTAAACTTAACAACTGATTAATTTGCAAATCACTTCGCCTCCTTGTGTTTCACGATGAAGACTATTAAATAGTTGTGGCAAGGATGGTAGAAGAGTAGGAGAGTTAGCATATCATCAATATGTAAGCAGTGTATGATAGTACAGAACATATTTCTGAGTGAAGATTAATGGAATGTAATTTTATCTCCATATTCTAATTATCTATGATTAAGAATGAGTTGAGTTGTTGAAGAGAGTTTTGATTTTATGTTTTGAAATGTGAGTGAGAGTAATGTGTGTATTAAAATCAATCTTCCTGTAGACTTCAGCAGCTGACCTGTTGAAGCGGTAAGGGCCCACCGCCCAACAAAGGTCAGCCTCTTCGTATATTAGCATTAGTGTTTGTTTTCAATAGTATAAACATTGAATTAGCTAAAGATTTAACTCTGTTAGATTATAGAAATGTAGCTTAGATTAAGATTTACATTCTATAATTGCTTAGAGATCTTTAATTACTGTGTTTTTTCATATGCTCTGTTTCTGTTCTCATGAGTTTGATTTCCTTGAGTGATCATAGCTGTTGGTAGAAATAGTCAACACTACTTGGATAAGAACTAGTGAAGTTCATTGTGAACCACAGCAGAACCAACCTATTGACTATTGAACTACCCATGCTATGTTGATTGATGTGTGATTTCCTTTGAGAAAGTGTAGATTGCATAGTTAGTTTTCTGGGTCAGACATCAAAGTCGATCTATCAAATCAAATCCATCTCATAATTGCATGTGCCATAATGGAATAGATATCCTCTATGTGAAAGACAACCAAAGTGCATTGTAGTTTACCATTTTGATTTGTTTCCAGCATACATAATCTAGTTTGAATCTATACTCTTGACATTAAGAATTACCTTTCTTACTGATGTCTTGTAACTCTGTTAATTACGAATCCCAGATTGATAATTAATGAGTGCATTATATTAGACATATAAGTAGCACAATAGTATTCCTAGGGCCACGCGCTTACATTTCTCCATCAAACTAGGTAAGATCTATGTGAGGCGAGCTAGATCACACCAGGCTCCACAGCCTGCGGTCAATCCGAAGATCTTCCTTCCCTCGTATCTTATTTTCTCAATAGCTTACAAAATCGGTTCATACATTTAAAAATAATAATAACCCATCAAACATAATATCACATCACATAACCTCTCTAAATGATACTTTTGTATCTATATTTATACATTTCAGTCTCTTCAACCTTTTTCAGAGTATTACCAAAACCTTAACCCTTCTTACGTTAGGTCTTTCTCCCATACATGTGATGTTCTTCCTCCAAATATCGCTTTCCTTTGTGAATGCTTTCTTGCATGCATGTGTGTTGTTCTTTTTCCAGTTGTTACTTTAGTTTTATGCACACTTTATTTCCCATGATCGTTCTTCTTTCCCTTTCGGCCTGGTGCCAACAGGCCCCCAACACTGACATCTGAATCATCCTGATTCACCTACTTTCTATGTGCTTCCTTGATCTCCTTGCTGATCGTTTGGAACTGTTCCTTCAACTCTGCCACTTTTGTCAATGCCTGCGCAGTTTTCACCATGATGGTGTCCACTGTCTGAGCTGCCACTTCCTCACTCATCAGCCCTGCACATTCTAACTGAGTCTGTGTTGTATTTTTTCTGGCTTCTTCTACCTGTACAAGTACTTATGATACCATTCCTACAACAGTTCTATTTGAGCCTGACGCTCTTGTTTATGTGTTTTCTTAGTGATAAGTTATGCCTGTATCTTCTTCAGCTCTTGCATTCTCTTGAATCGTTCTAGAATTGGTATGGTCTTCTGTCACTGCTTGAGTTCTTGGATCATTGCATTGATCCTCTCCTCCTCTTTGTCCCAATGTTGGACTTGTGTATCCTCTTCCAGCCTTGTCCAAAGTTGTGATACTTTATTCAGCAAGTTGGCTACCGTGTTGACCTATTTTTCTAGCTCCTGCGGTTGTGTTGTTGCTTCCTGGTTCCTTTGCTCCTTCACTACTGGTGGAGTTGTCGGTCTAATATTTTCGCAAAGAGTCTCGATCTCCTTCTGATAATGATCAATTTCCTACACAATCTGGTTGATCTTCTCTGTGGCTGGGAGTTCATTTCCTTGCATAGTAGTTGGAAGTTTCCCAAAAACTTCTTCCACTCTACGTTCCAGCTCGTTTTTGCGTTATTTATCCTCCTTAGTTTCTGATTTGACCTGTGCACAAACTGTTTCCAGCACTGCATCTTGTGGTCAATGCTAATCTGTAGTTTGTGTAACTCTTTTGATGGAATCTGTGTCAAGACCAATTGGATATGATCCAAATCCTTCAATGGTGTCTATCCCATAATTTCATCCATTCTCAGCATGCTAGGATTTATATAGACCGTGGAATGTGCATGTGGTATAGGAAGAACAAGGTCACGTTCTTCTACTTCCACCCTTTTTGTGGTCTGTGTGGTCGATGTCTCTATGCCTCTACTACTACTTGTGATCTGGGCTTCCCCGAATTTCTTAAGGAGTTGTCCCATTTCTATCAAATCCTTGTGCAGTTTATCATTGTGGTGCTCTACATGATCAAAATCTTCTGCGAGACAATCTTGGACCATCTTGGAAATCATCTCTCCATCATCCTCCATGATTGTGTAGTCCAATGATGTTCGTTGTGCCTTCATTTTCTTGCGTGCACCTGCATCCTGTACCATTGGTCTCTTAGTTCCCCCTGGTTCCTGTGTGATGGATTTCAATGCGGTTTCCTGTTCTCCCTCGGCCGGTTTCCATTGTCCATTGGTCGATTGAGTAGTTTTTGTCCTCCCCCTCTAGGTCCCTGACTACTCTGAGTCATCGTCTGCCTAAGTCGACTTGGTTTGGCCCATTCTACGTTTCTTGGGTACTGGGATTTGTGGAGGCTGTATTTCTGCCTGCGCAACCCTTCCTTCTATTGTTTGTCCCGGTACTACTCTAGGTATGGTTGGAATCCTCCATTCATTAGGCCATTCACTAATGATCATGTCGACATCACCCTTGGTGATGCTATAGTGCATTTATAGCCACTATTTATCTGGGTCTTGGCTTGGTTGTATCCACATGGCTTACCACCTAGCCCAGAAATTGGCAATGCCCACGTATCGTGCGACAACCTCTAATGTTATTCTCCATGCTTGGCTAATGGCTTCCTATATCTCTCGTAAGTAATCTTTGAATACGATTCCATTCTCTCTCTTATGCTTGGCTAGTGGCCCGGATCTCAAGACGTGATATATTTCTCCTCTAGGTTGTGGTGTGGTACCAAAGACGATGTATTCTGGTTCTCACCATCCCATAAAATCTATGAGAGTGATCATCCATGAGTAATAAAATTCCATATCTATGTCCTGTGCATCTTTGCAGTATACTTGGAACAAGTTTGATAGGTATGGCTCCCAACTCATGAAGGTGAATTATGCGCACTGAGATGCAACAACAATGACTCCTGTCGGTACTTCTTATTTGTGGCATTTTCTTAGCAGTTTGCAGGCTAATATTTTTGCACCCAATTGTGTTGCAGAATTCTTGATCTGTTTAATTATAATGCCTCTTGTTCCCTTGTCGGTGCCTCATTTCTTCTTCATCTCTTCTGCCAATGTTTTTTCCTTGGACTTATCATCCAAAATCAACACGAGATCCATACCCCCGGTGGGCAGGCCTGTTATCTACGTGATAAGTTCGACAGTTATGGGGACGGGTTTTCCAGCCATATATCCCCTCCATGTGTAACTTCTAACATTTTCTTGATGCATGCTGTCGCATATTGGCATCTGCCAAAGTGTGGTATCTTCAACAACCCTAGAATTCTTGTTATGTCTAGTCCAGTGGCCCACTCATGTTGTTGAGTGATGGTTTCTCCAAGTTGGTTCATGACTATTTTCTGCATAAAGACCTGTGGTGAAATCTCTGGATATTTGGTTTCATCTGCTATGTCATGGTCAGAATAATTTAGCTTCCTGACGTGACCTAATAGTTGTGGGTCCACCTATACTCCCTCTGATATGCGGGGTAGCACAATCTCTGCAGTTTGTTTCTTTCGAGGTGATCTTAGTATCTGAATTCAATACTCCTACTGCAATGGTTGGCTTAAGGTTCCAGTAGATTCTCCTTCACCATCCATTCTACCCAAGTTGTGGCCATTTCACCCATTGGCATGGCCGAAAAAAATCTAGGATGGGTATTTGTGGAACGTCTGGTTGCACTTTTGCTTCTGGGTTTTGTGCGCTTATGTTAGCTCCTACGGCTACTTCGATGTTTTCTGGTGGTATTTCCTGGTATGTTTCTTCTTCTTTGTTCTGAGGCTCATGCACTGCTGCTGGTGTTTCATGTTTCATGGCCTTTGTTTTTTGTTGTGGAACCTCCTGTAGTATGGGTGTGGAGTCTACTTGGATTTCCTCTGGCAATGGGATTTCATCAATATTGACGATCTCAGGTGGTTGTTGCTCACTTTCTTCCAGTGGTCCTCGTGACCTCGTCTGAGCCCTGGTTGATATGGTTGTCTGGCCTGGTTCTGTAAGCTTCGGTGGTGCCATAATGGTATCTGTCGAACGTTTGTGGACATCGAATGGCTTCGGTGAGCTCTTTAGTTTCACTTTGTTCGTTCTTGTTGTTGTTTCTCTTTTTCTATTCTCTTTTCGTGAATAGACTAACTACTTATGTGCTCATGTTTTGTATGGGATCATCATGAAGCTTGTCGAGGATGCTTCCTCCATCATGCAATTAATGCACCATAACTATGGGTTTAATGCATCCATGACGGTTTCATACTTTCCATTATGCTTGCTATGTCGCCTCCAATTGGCACATTTAATGTGACATCCCATGCATCCTTTCCATGCTTTAATTCTTCTTCCTTCTGTATTATCAGCCTGCTTTTGTCGACTTTCCTTTTCCCGCTTGTTCCATTTTTCGGTATAGCCATTATCATTTCCCTTGTTGGCTTCGTATTTCATATGCGGCTTGTCCATCATGCTACACGTTGTTTTTGGATATTTTCATTTTTTTTATTTTTTTTTTACTGTGTGGTGGGTGGTCAACTGTCCTTGTACAGCTTCAGTCGGCTCCCATTGATCATTCCTCTGAGGTCTATGCCCGCTAGATCTCTTAACTATACAACTCCTCTATCCATGATATATTTTACCTCATATGGTCCTATCCAATGCATTTTCATCTTTCATGGGTGCTACAACGCTTTATTGTCATATAGAAATACTAGGTCTCCTTCCTTAAACGTCTTCCTCTTGATGTGGCGGTCGTGCCAAGCTTTGTCTCTTGCTTTCTGTACTTGCTTTCGGTCTTCCTCCATTGACAGTAGTTGATTCAATATTTCCTGTACTGCACCTCATTCTGTCATTTGTGTAATAGTTGCCACACGTAGGCTGGGTATTAAAACTTCTAAGGGCACTACTTCTTCTTGACCATAGACTAGTTTAAATGGTGTGTGGCCTGTCAACTTTTTGCATCTGGTTCGATACGCCCATAACACTGCTGGTACCTTGAGGTCCCAATCGTCCCT
Organism: Picea engelmannii; assembly: GCA_009831015.1. NCBI lineage: Eukaryota > Viridiplantae > Streptophyta > Pinopsida > Pinales > Pinaceae > Picea > Picea engelmannii. Next base: position 323,559 of record ML782396.1, on the reverse strand, counting down.
ATTGAAATTACATATATTTGTCAAGGCATTATCTAGAATTTTTTTGAAGGCTTCTACCGTTCCATTAGCTTGTGGATGGTACGGTGTGATTTGTTTATGATGAACTTCAAACTCTTCCAGCATCGCTTGAATGGTGTTGTTTATGAGGTGTGTTCCTTGGTCGCTCATCAAAATTCTTGGGCACCCAAATCTAGTAATTACCTATTCAAACAAAAAGTGTGCAGTTGTTTTTGCACTGCAATCTTTTACTAGTGCAGCTTTTGCCCATCGTGTTAGGTATTACGTCGTGGTGATAATATATCTTGCCCCTGTTCTCTTGGTTGGTGGTTGAATTGGTCCCACAAAGTCTATTTCCCATTTGTCGAATGCCTGAAGTGTCACGTCAGGTCGTAGTGGCATCTCATCCCTTCTGTTGGGTTTTCCTACCCTTTGACAGACATCACATTACTGACAGTACTCTTTCGAGTCTCTGTGGATCGGTGGCCACCATAATCCTGTGCGTAGTACTTTTTGCGTGGTAGATTTTCCTACATAATTCCCTCCTGTTATTCCCTTGTGGGATTCTATTAAGATTCTTGGTTGTTCATGGTCTAGTATGTATCTTTGTAAGATGATATATGTGCCCATATTGTATACATGTCCCACGATCAATTGATAGTCGGTTGCACGGACTACTAGGTTCTTCTTCTGTGCAGTGGTATATTTTTGCAGCGCAGTACCTGTGCTCAAGTAATGGATGATCTTTGCGAAGTAACTGTCAGCAATCTGTACTGAGAATAGTTGTGCATCTGGAAATTTGTCTTATAAATTCGTTGGTTCCTCTCCATTTGTGAACCTCAATAGGTGGTCAGGTCCTGCATTCAGTTTTCCTGGTTTAACTATTACCTCAAAGTCAAATTCTTGAAATAGAAAAAACCATCAAGAGATTCTCCCCCCCCCAACAGTGGCTTGTTTACTAGGTATTTCAGGGATGAGCGATCTGTAAACATATTAAATGGTTTTCCCAATAGGTAATGTATGTATTTCTGTAGTGCATAAACTATAGCTAGGCCTTCTCTTTCGGTAGTGTTATAATTTTGTTCTGAGTCTGATAATTTTCTGCTTGTGAACGCTATCGGGTGATCCAAGTCTCCTGCTCCTGGTTTCACTAAGATAGATCCAAGTGCTATCGTTGATGCATATACATGTACATGGAATGTCTTCTCCAAATATGAAAATACCAATATTGGTGCGGTGACCATCTTTTCCTTCAGGGTATCCAGACTGTGTTGGCATTAGTCGTTCCATTGATATTTTGTATCCTTCCTTAACAGTTTTTCCATTGGTGTTGTAATCTGTGCATACCCTTTAATAAATTTCCTATAATATCCCATGTGTCCTAATGTTTCTCATAGTTGGCAGACTATTTTTGGTGTTGGTAGATTAACAATGACTGCGATTTTGGCCGGATCCACTAGCAAACCCTATTTGCATACTATGTGTCCCAATAGTATCCCAAATGGTGTTACAAATATGCAATTTTTTATATTTAGTGATATATGACACTATCTGCATCGTTCTATCATCAGTCATAAAACTTCCACATGGTTTTTCAAAAGGCAATAGACTATCCAATCGTCCAGGTATACTTCAAGAAATTGGTGGATGAATTCCTTAAATGTTGCAATGACCACTCTGGAGAATATCGCAGGTGCATTTTTTAGTCTGAACGGCATGAATGTATACTGATAAGATCCCCATTCTATCAAAAACGTGGTCTTGTGTCTATCCTCTTGTGCTATCTTAATCTGATGATATCCTGAGAATCCATCGGTGAATGAGTAGGCTTTATGGCCTCCTACATTCTTGAGTACTTCATCCGTGAACAGTGTGGGGAATGGGTCATGTAGGCATGCATCATTCAACTTCCTCAAGTCGACGAATATCTAGATCCCTCTTCCTTGTTTCTTGTCTTTTACTACCATCAGGCTTATCCATTCTGATTCTTCGACTGGTTCGATGATGTCGGCCTCAAGCATCCTGCCAATCTTGTCTTTGACTTTCTGTTTATATACGGGGTTTAGTCTATATATTCATTTTTTAATGGGTCTTGCATCCGGTCTGAGTGGTATCTTCATTTCTCCTAGTTCTCCGGCTATGCCTTTCATCTCTGTAAAGGTTGTGGGAAAAAGGTCGTTGTATTTGCGCAACAATTTTGTGATTCTTTCTAGTGTCTATTTGTCCCAATAATCTCCAATGCTGACCATTTTGGGTTTCTCGGGGGTCCCTATGTTAACCTTGTTTATCTTGATTGGCGCAGAGATGACCTCTGACTCTAAGAGTGGTCCTTCCACATCTCTCTCACCTTCGATTTCTTTGATCTGAATATCGCACAGATCATCTTTGTCCAGGGCTTCCTCCTATATGTGATAGCATGACAGTAGATCATTGACTATATGTTTGTTCTGTTGTTGTACCTCTGCAATAACTTCTAATTATGGTTCTTCGGTGAATATGAAATTTCTTATCTATTTTAGGGTCGCGTCTATGTTGGGGTTCTCATGCTCAAATGAGAAAGTGACTGTAAAGTTCTGTTGGCATTTCGCCCATGTCTTGGTTTCTTTACGCATTTCCTAGTCTGTATACCAATTCGTTGGTATGCCCTCTAAAGTATGAATGAAGTCATGAGACCATTCCTCCAGTGGTGTTATTTTCCACCATGTTTTGCATGCCTCCAAGTGTTCTTCTAGTGTGCCTAGTCCATCATATTTTTGTTGTTTGTTACCTATCTGTTATGCGTTGAACCTCATTCGTAGTAATCGCTTACATTGGTACCAATATGTGATGGTCTCTTTGTGTGCACTCCACCATATTACAGGTGTAGCCTTTAGTGCTAAATTTAGTGCTAGCAATCTTTGGTTTCTAATACTTCGTCTTCATATTGTGTCAAGAAAGTTTCCAAATCATTTAGCCCATGAAAAATGGGTGGTTCTCTGATTTCTATGTCAATCCACCTTACTACGTGGTTTATTATGGAACACCTTCTCGTGGATACTCTATGTAGTCTTTGCTTCCAGTTTTCTAACCCGCTGTCTGAGTCTGTTGTGCATGAAGTAATACCAACTGAGTACCCCGTCTGCAATTGGGTTTATATAGTCTGCATCACGTGAAGTTGTTCTATACAACTGATCGATCTCTTCTAAATCTAGACAAGTGGGTTCTATGAACCTCTCACCTTTTGATGGGTCGAGCGGGGCTATGACCCTATAGTCCCCTGACTCAAATGTCATTTTTATGGTTTTTAAGTTAATTATGGCCTAGTTGTCGAACACCCAATCCAGACCAAGTAGCGTCGGGTAAGGTGTTGTGCCATCTACTATTTTGATGAATTCAAAGTCTTCCTTAGTGCACACACCATCCAGATCTACCGTCACTCCTTTCAGTCTACCTATGGGTAGGACTCTATGTTTATTTTCTAGCTTTAATTGAACAGTTGAGTATCCCAATGTAGGTTCTCTCATGCATTTCCATGTAGCTTTTGGTAGTACATTCACTTTGGATCCTAAATCTAGTATAATATATCCCATATTGAAATCCCCAATGTTATCATTTAGTCTAAATTCCCTACTTTTTCTTCTTCTTCTGTGTAGGTGGTTGATGGTTTTCAATTCTGGCTTCTATTCCATCTCACTGCTACAGTTTTTTAGGCTGTTTTGCAATATTTTGACAGATGAAGGATCACTTAGCATTTTGATGCATGATTGCAAAAATTCTTTGATCGTACTTACTTGTTCCTCAGGTTGTATTCTATTGGTATGGTCCAGTAATGGAGGAATTTCATATTTCGGAGCTTCCTTTCTCTACTGTGTAGTCGATGCAATGTTCTCCCACTAGAATTCTTGTCAGGATTTTGTAAAGATCTCCTTCTCCTTATGCGCGTCGAACTACTTCTTGGGGTCGACGTTCTTCTTTACCCATTGGTTCTGCACTGGTTCCTGTCGAACTACGCCATTTCCTGTTTTCATTCCTCCTTGATTGACTATATTGATGTTCCGTCTGTCATCCCTTGCTTCGAATAAAATCCACTGAATGTTCTAGTTATTTTGATTCATTTTTTCCTGGATCTTTACAAGTAATGTCGAACATTTATCTGTATTATGGTCCCATGCGCACTCGCTGGTGGCAGTGGGCACTCCCGTGCATAATGTCCTGGTTGCTGGAAATTGTGACATGTGACAGGTCCTATACCACGTCTAAAACCTCCTCTGGCTCATCCTGATCCTCTATATGTTGTGCGGTCACCTCGCGACAGGTTGTATTGCGGTCCCTGATTATACTGCGCGATATCGTATTGGGGCTGTGTTGGATTGTACTGTAGCTATGCATTATTGTAAGGTTGTGGTGTAGTATTACACTATTGCTACACAGTGTTGTATGGTGTTGGGTCTTGATTGAACTGTGGTATTGCTTGCCTAGTCATCATTTCTACCTGTACCCTGTATCCGTCTGACGTTCTTTCCCGCATCAGCTCCATAGTTCTGCAATATTTGTCATCATGGCCGACTAACTTGAAAAAGGAGAAATATGAGCTCTTTGGAACTGTTTGGTATTTTTGCATCATCATACAGTGGTAAGGGTCGTGACCCGGTTTCTTGCATATTCTGCACCATAATTCTCCCTGTGGTAGTGGTTTTGGCATCCTTGTCACCATATACTGTGCGAAGTTTGGGAATTCATTCTTATGGTGTCCTTTCATCCTTCATGTAGTGCAACAAACTGCTTCTTATTTGTCCTTTTTCTTATTCTGGTTCAGCTAAAATGTTAATTTCTTTAGATCCTCCTTCAGTTCTTCAATAGCCAGGTTCGTCTGCTAGTACTGATTCTCTTCCAATTGCAAGGATGTCTGCAAAGCCTCTACCTACGTCTGAAACTTCTATTGTCATAATGGATATTTTAAGTGTGGGAGTAGTGAGTTGAAAAATAGGTGTCGGTGTTGTATATCGATCATAAGGTATTTTATCTTTCCTTTTAATAGCTTAAATCTTTGATCAATCTCCCATACTGATTCTCTTGGTTTTTTTCCTATTTCAATCATCTTATTCATATATTGATCCTTTGACCTCGGCTTCTGGAACTCATTGATCAATAGTTTCTTAATGTCATCCAGTGTCCTTGTCGTTTCGGGAACATTGTTCATGTCTAGACTCATGTACCATTTTAGTGTGCAGTCCCTTAGCATGATCGCTAGTTGTGCGAGTTTGGTGTTTTCATCAGTGATTTTCTTTGCTTTCTAGATCTTTGCACAAATGAACAAATGCTTCTCAGGGTCTTATGTCACTTCTCCTCAGAACTCTGGTAATCTGATAGTAGGATCGTGTCCTGCAGTGTAGATACTTGACTAAGGTTGCCTGAAGTGGCTCCTCCAGTTGTTTCCCTTTGTGTTGATGTACTTCATGCTGTCGAAGCTCCTCCAAACTTTGGTTGTCTAAATGATGTTGTTCTCCTTGGTGTATTGGTCACACATGGAATTATGGGTTCCACACTGACATTAACATTGAAGGGATTGTTGTCTTATCCTCCTATTCTTGGGCCTCTTTTTTTCCTCTCATATGCGGTGCACAGGATTTCCTCAATCTACTCCACATCCCAGAGATCCTCTACCTCTTCCTCATCATTGGCCAAGACCTCCCTCTCAACTACGGCTCTTTTCTTGGTATTCACCTTATATTGGTAGGGTGATCCACTATGCTTCGTTCCTAATGATGCCAAGATCCACTTGAGTTCGCCGTCATCCATCAAGATCGGGTCCAAGGGTTCCTCCTCCTTCTTCTCTTTCTCCTGCCCTCCTTCCATTCCTCCTCTCTATGTCAGTGCTTCCCCCCTTCCCCCATGCACGCAGGAAAGTATAGTTGTCTGATTCCATTGTCATTACACATTTGTTATATAGTAGTATCTTGATAGAAATATACAGTGATCCAATGTACCTTCCTCTAGGTCCTTGTAGGAACTCTTGGTTTGTTGCACTATATGAATTTGTTGTGTCTACCAAAAATTCTGTGATGAAGCCTGCCACAATGTTTTCAAGAAAAAAGTTGAATGTGCGGGTGAATTTTTTGTTTAATCGTTGCATTTGTTGGATCTGTACTGGAGTATATGCGAAAAATCATAGAAAAAGACTTCGTGTAAATCCATAAATACGTATTTATCCAGGCATTTACACGGTGTGATCCCAGAGTTTCTATTGTCTTTCTGTGCAAACTCTATCTCTTTAGTTCTCAAACAGCCCTTGATTTCTTCTCGTGTGGGGTTCCAAGGTCTCAACATCCCCTTCTAATGGCTCATTTCTCTTCTATTCCGCTCTTTCAGTTCTTATTCATTCCATCTCATATACTCAGTCCTTTCTTGTTCCTCTTAACATAGCAACGAAACCATTTTTTGGTTTATCGATTCCCTTCTCAGGTTGTTTGAGTTATTGACCCAGGTTTCATGTGATTGGGGGTTCCAATAAAGCCTCTAAAACTACTAGCCCTCCTGGTAAACCAGAAGGCGTTGTGCAGTCTCACCCGAGATATCCTTAAATAAGTGGTTGTAAGACTTAGGTGTTTATAGCCTAGGACAGAGTAGGTGATAGGGGTTTCTTGGTTAAGGATAGATATTGTGAGTGGAAAGGGAAACTACTTGTTCCTTGGATTCGCATATGTATATCCCACAGTTTTATTTAAACAAAGCATAAACAGATTCATAAAAATGTATTAACTTATTCGTCAAGCTTAACCCTTAATTTGTTGAAAGAAAGAAGAGACATACATACATTTAACACATTACACAAGGATTACCTTGGTTTACCCCCTCCTAGGCTATGCCCACAAAGATTTGACTCTGGGCTCTTTTATTATGGAAGTTTTGTATTCCTGGCGCCACGCACTTATAATTCTCCATCAAACTGGGTAAGATCTATGTGAGGTGAACTAGATCACACCAAGATCCATATCTTGCGGTCTAATCCTTAGATCTACCTTCCCTTGTATCTTATTTTCTCAACAACCTACAAAATCTGTTCATACAACTAGAAATAATAATAACCCATCAAACATAATATCACATCACATAACCTCTCTAACTGATACTTTCGTATCTATATTTATACATTTCGGGCTCTTCAGCCTTTTTCAAAGTATCACCAAAACCTTAACTCTTCTTACGTTAGTTCTTTCTCCCATACACGTGTTTCTCTTCCTCCATTTGTCTCTTTCCTTTTTGCATGCTTTCTTGCATGCATGCATGTTGTTCTTTTGCCAATTGTTACTTCAGTTTTTTGCACGCTTTCTTTCCCACGATCGTTCTTCTTTCCCCTTCGGCCTAGTGCCAACAGGGGTTATCTTCACTACCTTTCCACATGCAACCTCGTGTTTAGCCCCTGTTGTTTTAGGATAAATCCGTAAGTGCGGACACAAACCGATCTCCCCAGATCCACCTGGATCTGGAACAAACAGTGACAGAATACTACTCTTTCCCTAGTTCTAAAGTATTGAATGGACAAGAGAAGAAGGATGATGTAC